>CAESWR010001002.1:944567-955201 GCA_903171835.1 Mullus surmuletus
CCCTCCCCTCCCCCTCCCCTCTCTTTGGCTGTGTTAATGCACTTCACCATCCAACAAGCTAGAGCCGTCATTTAATCACACGGAACAATGGCAGGGTCCCAGGGACAGAATGGCAAAAGGGTAATAGCACGACTAAAAACACTCAAGCATTCATTACCGCACTCATTATCAAAGCGATTTCCCATCTGGAATAAAGGCCCAAATTCCCCCCCACCCCCCCCCACCCGTTACCAACTTCAGAGGCGATGAAGTCATCAGCTGTATCAGTCTTGACACCCAGAGACTTCGAGGCCCTAAATGTGTTGCATGGGTGGGGGTGGGGGGGGGGGCTTATATTCACTTTAAACGGCGCCCACCGTCAGACAATCAAAGCCAATCTGCCTGTTCCCTGCCTACTCCCTCCTTCACTCCCCTCCTCTCCTTTTCACTCCAAACAAATAAGAGGCAAATGCAGCTCGGTCATGTGTTTTGACAGGGACACCAATTCAAATAGTGACGGAGAGTGAGGGAAAGATTGCTGGAGGGACACGTTCGATAACATCAACCAAAAACCATTGCTTCCTACCGGTTTTCCAGGTAAGATAAAGGAATATTCGATTGATTTCCTCTTTTTGGGGGAGGTTTGGGGTAGTGGGACAGTGGGTGTGTGAGGCAAGCGTGGTGGTGTTGGGACCATTTTTGCTTTAAGGGACCGTCGTGTGCGTCAGTCACTCTGCTCACCGTGACAGCCGGAGATCAGCCGGAGATCGTGACTCTGCCTTTTCACTTGTGCCTTGATTGCATTTGTCACACTGTTTGAGTTTGTCCATTAGGCGATTGGTTGACCGCTGAACATTGCTCATTTAATCATGACATTAACAAATTCAAAAGTCATCAACCATTAGGCGGAGAGAGCTCGCTCGAGTGTTAAACAGTGCAACCACCACCCCCCCACCCACCCCCAAACCTCTCCCCCCTCCTGTGTGTAAGTGCTGATATAGTGAGGACATTATTACAGGACGTACTGGTTTGTGTGTACATTCAGGGTGAGGATGTGTGCGCTCAACAAGTGTCACATCATCTGAAGAACAAATACTTTTGCTGGTGATAGTGAATATTCATACTCTCAGTCTCTGTGTGAGTGTGTGTATGTGTGTCAGGGTGCGCACGCAACACAATGCATATGTAGGTGTGTTCTGCGGGTTTCTGTTTGTGCTCCTGCGTGTTTGTGAAAGTTTGCAAAGTAGATGAGAGGCGAGTTTGACTTGCAAAATAGCACTTGCCTGGGAAAACTGGTGCCGGGAAGAGATTAAAGGCCGTGCAGGTACAGTAGGCGTAGGCCGGACTCTAACGTTGGTGTTTAGGACAGGGGGTGATGTTAGTTCAAATTGCAGGTGCAAAGTACAATAATGTGCTTGAAAGCTGTCTGAGTAACAGTTTTTTGTCGTCTCCTTCTGTTTTCTCTCTTTTTTTGGGCAGCTTTCCTGTCATCTCTCTCTGTCTCCGCTAGTGACAGTGCCTAACACGCATCGCCATGGGTGAATTTGAGGACTTGCGGAAGGAGGCAGACAACCTCAAAGACCAGATCACCGTCAGTAGACTTCCTTCCAAAATACCTGCACAATTTCCTGTTTATATCAATAACAATCAGCATTCTTGCATGCATGGTGACCACCTTATGTGTGTGTGCTCCCCCAGGCCGCCCGTAAGGCCGTGCAGGACAGCACGTTTCAGGAGGCGGCGGCCAGCGTCACCGTGGTGGGCCGCGTCCAGCTGAAGACCAGGAAAACGCTAAGGGGTCACCTTGCCAAGATCTATGCAATGCACTGGTCCACTGACTCCAAGTAAATCCAGTGTACTGCACATAAATTCACAGAGCACCTGCTGTTTCATTTGACAGCCAAGATGTGCCTATATTACATTTTACACAAAATTGGGGTGCAGAGAGCCAAAATATGCAATGGGGAATCAGTAAATGAGATTTCCAACTGGCTCGCAGTGCTGAGGGTTGTTAATTTTCCAGCTAAGTCTGCCAGCAAAACCCAATGTGAACTTTGTCCTTCCTTACCAGGCTGTGCGTCAGTGCCTCACAAGATGGAAAGCTCATCGTATGGGACAGCATCACCACCAACAAGGTAGGAAAGGAGCAACGTTCAAAAACACACAAGCAATCCTATGGTGTGCTTCTCCTGGCCGTGCGGGCGGACACAAACATGTTCTCTGAGGTCCACGTTTGTCTTTGTTCAACTCCTGGGGCAAATGTGTGGTCTGTTTAGCGGTGAGATCCTGTGAGTCTGTGTGCAGGTGTTTGCTGTGTGAGAAGCAGTACACTTGCTGCAGGTCAGGTGATCTCCGCCTGCAGGGTGATGGTTGATCGGAGCGGCGCCTCTGACGTGACACACTGACACTTTCTCGGGTTACTGCCAAAACACGGAGTCCGTGTTTTTCATCTTGGATACCTGTCAGTCAGGAGGTTACGCAAAAACTACCGGGTTGATTTTCATGAATCTTACTGCAGGGGTGGTGTGTAAGTACGGGCCGTGGAGGAAGCTAGTGAAGCAGATTTTTGACGCTTGCGATGTAATGACATAGGACACATTTTCCTGGGAATACTGCATCAAACTATATGGGAAAACTGTATTTCTACTACTTTTTCAAATCTACACACTAATAATAATAACAACAATAACAACAATAATTATAATAACAATAACATTTATTTGTAGAGCGCTTATCAAAACAAGGTTACAAAGTGCTTTACATGGACGTACAAACAAACATAGATACTGTCATAACACACACGACAGGGGAACTTACAGAACAGTCATCTAACCACCAAGACCAAGCACTGGGCAAACATTAATGATTTCATTCAGACGGTGTACTGTCCAAATATTACCAAGTGTCAATCACTGTCAACTGTCAAAGTTGGAAATCTGCAATTAGCGACAGAATGTTCAGGAGGAATCTGCAGGTGCCCGAATAAGGTGCGTGATCTAAGGTTGTCTTGTTGCCAAAAAAGGAAATGTTGGTGGTGTAGTCACTCAGTTGGTTTGTTTACCGACCGGGTTACGTAAAAACCACCAGTCTAATTTCCATTAAGCGGGGAGGAGGGGTGGAGCTTGGTCCAGAGGAGTACCGGTTACATTATCATCGTGAGATGGAGCGTTGTCATCTGTCAGAAAATATGACATTTATGTATATATTTATGAAAAAAATTGGACTATCAACATCTATTTAAGCGTTGGTATCGATCAGGGTGGTTTCAGGTGTAGATTTGCATGTTACCAAAGGGTGTGGTGCCGGCCTCCGCACAAGCCACAGCTCTGCAGATGCCCATATGTACTTATGATAGTGACGTTTAACAACAGAAGTGTGTGAGTTTAGTTTTGTCTGATTTAATTGTCAATTTTTTGTTTGTTATTGCCAGATTATTACATTTTCCATCTTTTTCAAAGCGCCGCTCACGACGTTGTTACTGCCAGCACCATTGAGCATCTCGGCTGCTGGTTTAAAGCTGATTGAGAAATGGTTTTCTCCCGTTCACATTGACCGACATCTGGTTCTCTTTGCTTTCCCAGGTGAATGCCATCCCTCTCAAGTCATCATGGGTGATGACTTGCGCCTATGCACCTTCAGGGAACCTCGTGGCTTGCGGAGGCCTGGACAACATGTGCTCCATCTACAACCTCAAGGGCAAAGACGGGAATGTCAAGGTCATGCGGGAGCTGGCAGCACATACAGGTTGGACCTAGGAAGTGTCGCTATTGTGGTACGGCGGCTTTTCATATTTTGTGTTAATCATTACACTGCGGTTGCACAGGTTACCTGTCCTGCTGCCGTTTCATCAGTGACTCTGAGATCATCACCAGCTCTGGTGATTGCACTTGGTAAGTATACAGATATATATCCCTATCTGTGGTTACAAGTGAAATAACTTCTGTCTTATCTTCAAATTCATCTGCTCCCCTTCTTCCTTGCAGTGTACTATGGGACATTGAGACAGGGACCCAGAAGACCATCTTTGCAGGACACCAGGGAGACTGCATGTCTCTGGGCGTGTCCCCAGATTTCAACTTTTTCATCTCAGGAGCGTGTGACTACACGGCCAAGCTGTGGGACATCAGGGAGGCCCAGTGCAGACAGACCTTTGCAGGCCACGAGAGTGACATCAATGCGATTGGGGTGAAGATGCTGAAGACCCTAGAAGTTTCAAAGAGCATAAAGTAGACTTAGTTTATGTCTAATCACCCTCTCCGTTTCTTTCCATCTCTGCAGTTCTTCCCCAATGGCAATGCAGTGATAACAGGGTCGGACGATGCCACCTGCAAGTTGTACGACCTGAGGGCCGACCAGGACCTCATCACCTACCAGGACTCCAGCATCATGTGTGGTGTGACCTCCCTCGCACCCTCCCTGTCTGGGCGCCTGCTACTGGCTGGCTATGATGACTTCAACGTCAACATCTGGGATGCACTGAAAAATGAGAGAGTGGGTGAGTACGAGGGGTCCTAAACCATCAACAGTGCAGGTCCCCAAGTGGGTGTTCGAGGTCAATTTTTGCTGTTTCGCGCGGTTTCATCCACGCCTTCTCCCATGTTTAGGAGCTCTGGCTGGTCACGACAACAGAGTGAGCTGCATCGGAGTATCCTCGGACGGCATGGCGTGTTGCACGGGATCCTGGGACAGCTTCCTCAAGATCTGGAACTGAGGCGACCAATCACCAGAGAGCGGAGGGAGAAATTCAACATCTGGAAAGAGAGAAGATTAGATAGAGTGCGACAGAGAGGGAAGAATTTGGAGTTAAAGGGAGGGTTGACGGACGGGGAGAAGGGGGTAATTAACCGTGCCAAGTCCGATCTAATATTGGAGAGGGGTTTCAATGTTACGAATTTCCCTTCTGTCACATTGAGCTCTCACCTCCCTTCTCACTTTATGGGAGGGATTCGAGGTAGGACAGGGGAGGGTGGGAGTTTCAAAGAGAAGATCATTCCTATCTATAGTTAATTACATTGCGGTTAAAATTAAGTAATATATGCACAATTACTGCAGCAATTCAGTGATCACATAATGGAAACAGTTGCCAAATGGAAATGGTAGCACACTGGATGAGGTAGAATTATGTGTTGAGTTACAGCCCACGTAGGTTCACACTAGTGATACTAATATGCTGTTTTATATCGGGCATAAGTTACATCTGATGAATAATATGAGCATTTGCGTTTTTTCTTTCAGACTGTCTTTTGTTCTTAGTTTCCTTAGATTCCCTTGATGCTTTCGTTTACCTCCTTTTCATTTTCTAATTTTAATTCAATTGAGTTCTAGTTTGCAGATGTCTACTCTTTAGTGATTTTTTTTTTTCTCTGTATGTGATTGATGGACATTTACCAAGATGTGGGGTCGCATCATTTGGACTAGCTGCCGCCCCATCAGCACCCATATGGAACACAGACCTAAAAAGTGCTTTGAGTAAACTGATGAAATGACAGATGGGATAGTAAAATGTTTTCATGGTTCACTAAGCACTTATGAAAAAAACAAAACAAAAAGAAAGAGATGACCCATTTGTCTAAGGACAGGACTTTTGTATGAGTGTTGAACGGGTGACACGGCTATTGCGTGAATATGAGCAATACATTTGAATCTGTACATAAGAGCTTACCTTTTCCTCTGCATGGTACCACACAAACTTGAAGGACAGTTTATTTATATACAAAAAAAAAAACATTAAGTGATCTGAATACGGACCAGCTCTTCTCCAAAACTGGACACTGTGCAAAGCAATACTACCTTTCTTACAGACTGTCTAATAAACTTTGGGATTCTGCATTAGACTGTTTTTAGTGTTCATTTTTACATGAAACTCGACTTATCCAAATAGAACTTTGCTCGGGGTTTTCTTGAATATCAAGCAAAATATGTTGTCTTTGTTTCAACAAATCTAACAGATGGACAAAAAGTAAACTGCAAAAAAGCATCAGATTTATAGCAAAGCAAGTTTTCCACAAATACAGACAAGCATGTACGCAAATAGTTTTATTCATATTTACAAAAGGATAGAAAGGCCAAAGTAGAATATACATACAATAGCGAAAAAAGTCTTAAGAACCCTGTACACATGTAAAAAATTGTTTTAAAGGTAAGAAGAGGTAACGTAGGATTCTGTACACTTTGCTGCTGTGCATCATCTGTTCTCCTTATCCAGCGCGACGGTCAGCACTCTGCGATCCAGCTGTCCGAGCCTCTGCCTGTCCGGGGTGGACACCTTCAGCTTCATCTGAAATTAGATCAGGAGCTCATTGCTTCAGCGGTTCAAATCTGATCCACTCTTTCCGATCACTGATGACTTGGCGCTGCTAGCAGAGAGAACATGCTTGTTTGAAATTACCTGAGGACGTTCCCTCGGCGAGTTGGTCTCCTTGAGGATCTGCAGTGGCGAGCGGCCTTCGGTGCCTACAAGAACAGAAAGGTGGATTGAGTAAGAAATAACGTCTGAGGGGGAAAAAAAAACCCCATAAAACTCCAACAATGTTTTGCTTACCTTTCTGCTTCAGTTTGCCGGACCGCCCCTTGTTCTCATTGGTTCCCTTCTTCACCGCCACGCTCACAGCGAGCGGGGAGGAGCCTCCTTTGCCACCTCGCCGCTGACCCGCTCTGGCTCTCAGCCCGGAGGCACCGAAGCCTTTCCCTAACCACTGCGGTTTGAACACCACCTGACTGGGACTCTTTGAGTCAATGGTGAGGCAGGGGAACCCAGACTGAACCTTTGGCTGCTCTGGGCTGAGGACGCTTGGTGGCTCTGCTGTAGCTGGTGCAGGAAGCTCGGGAGATTCTTCAACGGGCTTTTCTGTTGGCGGCTGCACGGTTTCCTCTGGCTGTGTGGGAGATGCTGGAACGTTGGAATCATCAGTGGTTGGGGCGGGCTCAGGTGGAGATTCTGGCTCAACCGTGATGGAGGGCAGAGCGTACAGGTGATCCACAGCATTTGCGATGGGCTCCGCCTCCACAGTGGGCACTGGAGAGGAGGGGATGTCATGGTGAACCTCAGCAAAGATCTGAGATGCGACCTCGCCTTCGTGGCAAGTTATCAAGCTCATGCTCAGTCTTTTATGAAGCGGAGACTCCTTGGCCTCTTCAGCCTCCTCCAGGCTGATTTCCGCTTCTACTTCCACCTCCAGCTGGGGCTCTTCCAGAAGCACATAGGGGCTCGAGCCTCCCACTGTTTCGAGAGGGGGTTGCACGGGGGTGGCCAGCAGGTTGGCGTGCTCCACCAACGAGCCGAAATTGCGGGGCATCTGAGGAGTCAGGAGGGGCTTGGTCGATGCCAGGTCTTCGTCTTGAAGTACCTCCTCCTCCACAGCTTCACTGAAGCGTTTCGCAGGGACTTTGCCCTCTGCTTCGTTATGGAAAAACACACCCAGCCGTCGAGCCAAAGACCCCATTGTTGCTGTCAGGGCGAATGGAAAATTAAGTTAGACGACAGCCCGTAAGGACAAAGCCAAGCAGAGTCACAGTTAACTAAATACTAACCTCTCATGACCTCTCGGACCGGGGTGCGGGCGATACCAACAGACGGTGAGCGGGGGTCCGTTAAGGCCACTGAGCACTCACTTTTCACCGCAGCAAAGGTTTTGGACATAGGATCAGCAATCTGAGGGAAATATTTAGACTTGGCTTCAGCTTTTTTTGCCCCCTCTCAACACAGTAAAGCACATCTTAGTGGTGGATCCTCCTAATAAAGTACCTGAATGGGCGTGCGATCGATGCCTGCTGAGGGGGAGCGTGGGTCAAACAGGTGACTCACACGGTCGTTCTTCTTGGTAAGTTCAGGTTTAACAGGCGCAGACTCAGCCATCTTGCTCTCGGTGGATCCCATGATGTTTATCTAGAGTTACTTGTATAAAATAGAGCTGCATTTTTAATACAAACCGGTCTTGAGGAGAAAATTAGTCATCTGATACTATATATATATATTAAAAAAAAATGCAACATAACTCAGAGTCTCTACACAGACTTTATTTGTTGTAAATGGCTTAATTTTTTTGTGAATTTAAAACAAAGATTTTAGTGCAAAGGAAAATAGCTTTTGTGAGAGCACTTTAACTGCCTCAAGGTCAAGACAAAACACTGGAGCCAATAAACACAAAAGTGTTCATTTTACCCCAAATTTGAGGAAGTTGAACGTACATCTCTGACATACTGCATGGTATACAGAGTTTTATTCAATATACCGTTGCACATGTACTTGTACGTTGTGTACTATTATATTACTATTATGTGTCTGCTGACTTACCTTATTTAAAAGTGACGAGGCCAACAGCAGTCGATGAAGCGGTTATATCCCTTCTCCTTTCACTGCGCAGATAAAACAGGAGAAAACACGGCATGTGACTTTTTAAATGCTTTAAATGGCGCGGTTGAACGGACGTTATTTTCGAACGAGCCAATCAGCGTGCGCGTCATGCCTTCCTCTCTGCTGCTCATTGGCTCGGGGCGAGGTAGGCCAGGAGTGGGCGTGGTTTCAAGATGCAGCATTTGGAAGAAAACAAACGACAATTTCCGTTGGGCGGATCTTTCTCAAACGTGTTTCACAAGGTTATGATTAAAAAAAAGAGAGACAGAAAGAGAAACGAGAATAAAAAGTATTTAATGGGGTGTTGTCATTGATAAAGTCGAGGAATTAAAAACAATAAAAACAGAAATTGTCACTGGAGATCCATGATATATTATACTGTCTGTACTTCACTTAGGGTCAATTAATAAATCATAAAAATATTTAAAAAATAAACAATGCTTAATGAAATGAGTGCACAAAATAGCAGCCACAGTCGATCATCACTTCTGTTGTCACCATTTGTTTAATTTAAAATGTCAGTTTATTACATGACGTATGAATCTATTGTGTTAATCATCTCAGAATCCTGAAACCATCTCAGAAAGCCACGATAATGCAAAGTGCATATACACTATAGCCTCTATTTTGCATATTTATACCAGCATTTATGAATTTAATGAATTCAATTTACAGAAAGCAAAGTCAATAATCATTTTGAAAGTACCACCAACTGGCAAAATTCCTCAATAATTCATGTTAAAAAACAAGAGGGAAAACAAATGTTTGGAATCAAAGCTTTATTGCTGAATATTATATTAAACATTGCCATCAGGATATTAAGTAGCCTGAAAACAATTATAGTGCAACAATTATGATACAATACACATTATGGCATATAGCATTATATTACAATGAAGCAAATTGTTTTACAAGAGCGATATGAAAAACAAAGGGAGGAGCCCAGAGAAATCACTGATATTACAATTGTGTTATTATCCAATGCGCAATTAATGCCCCTGCCCACCCCAACTTACACACATGCTGTACACACACACACAAACATCTCTTTATAACAGTAACAGTCCTGCTGGTTGTCGGTTCATTATCCAGGTTGATTGATTACTACAAAATTAAATAATGTATCCAGTATATATATATAAAAAAACAAGCTGCTATAGCACTTCTGAGTATTGAATATTCTGTGGATTGTTTTAATCCTTCACTCTTGCTAGCATCCTTGATTAAAAATCAGTGCTGTTTTCAATACCCCAGCAATGTTGTACCGTAAATCTGAATAACCGTTTCTAAATCTGTTTTAACAAGAAAAGTTGAGACCACGGTTCAATATTTATTTGCAATTATTTTCAAATGAATAATTTTGATATTTTATTGAACTTAGTTGTATGGATAAACAAGAGGAATTGTGAGGACCCACAATCGTGACTTCCTGCTACTTTCCAGGCAGAGACTAATACTGCAATATTTGACAGATGTCAGTGAAGTGCACAGGAGCACCAGATGTCTCTGCAATGGTGGGTATTTCACAGTGTCTTCCTCCAATGTCTGTCTGTTATCATGTCCTGGTTTTTCTCATGCTCCCCTTCATTCAGTCACCCAAACATTTACCTCCCAGCAAAACACACTCACACTCAATAAGCCCTCCCTTGGCTGATCCTCATTCGGGCCCACCCTCCACCTCCCGCTGGCAAAAGTGAACCAGCAAAGCATCCAAGTCACGGCGGTCAGCTGCGGTGTACAGAGAGCTCTCTCCCATCATGCTCAGAGCCATGCGCAGGGTGGACCAGATGTTGTCCGACATCACAGTGGCTGCAGCACCGCCAGGCCCCCTCATTGCTCTCGCTCCGTCCCCGGCGGCCTGGCGCTGTAGAGATAGAGCCTCAAGGAAGTGCTCCACTGCCTCTCTATAGATAAAGAAAATACAGCATGGCAAAGTGAGTATAAAACGGCTTTTTGGAAGTACTTTGAAGCCAATAATATGACATGAATGTAGTTGGTTTAATAGAATACATAATTTGTTATAATGAAATAAAGGCATTCTGCGAGTATAGCCTGAACAGTTGCTTTGTTCTAGAGCTGTTGTTGCCCTCTAGTGGAATAAAAAGAAACTGCAAGACAATTGTGCCATTTTCAAGATGACGTAAACACAATGCAACTGCATAAAAAAATCTGCACAATTAATGTAAAATGTAGTGCTTTCGTTTTTCAAGAGTATGCTCAAACCTTAAAAGACCTAATCAAGTGAAAAGTATCGGCTGCAACTCCCCCAAACCCATCATGTCAACCAATTTATGTTTATTTC
>CAESWR010001002.1:969183-980285 GCA_903171835.1 Mullus surmuletus
TTTTCCCGATAAACTGGAGAGTGACAGTAATGTCTGACCTCACTGTCCTCACTCTGCGGAATAAAGAGGAATGTGCCGAGAGAGGATGCGAAGAGGGAGAAAAGAGAGCTTGTGCACAGACTTCTTGAGCAAGTCTAACGAGGGGAGACGTGTTGCGATCAAGGTCGTTGCCTGCTTTTCGAGGCCAGTATGTTCAAGATTGTTCCAGTTTTTGCGAGTATTTCATTCTGTGTTCAATAATAAAAAGATAGAGTACAATCTAGGTTGTTTTTTTTTTCCTGGTTTTTTTTTCTCAAAGAACAAAGCAGTCTCATTCAGCCAGTATTACACTATACAGACACATTACCATCTGTGATTTAGAACTGGTGCACCACATACAATTTGGGTGGGGTTTGCTCAGGCGGTTAAATTACATTAACTGTATACATTGTGCCATTGAACATTTAGGTGGAGAACAACTGGCCGTTGTTGGCTATAGGTCACATATGGCGTCGAGTGTCCGAGTATTACAGTGGATGTGTTGTGCGTAGTGTTTGTAAGTATACATTCCTTATACTAGTGGTGTCAGCAGTCGTCGATAATAAAAGTGGTGGAGTATGTGACTGGTGAGCCGGTTGGTGGTTTCCATGAGAACTGGTGCACGGACTCATGCAACTCAGTAGCGGCGGGCGTTGCCGTCCCTCGCATCCTTCTTGATGATGACTCGCTGGTCGTCGCTCTCGCCGCCGGGTGACTCTGCTACTTCCTCTTCCTCCTCCCCTTCGCCCTCCGTGTCGGCAGAGATGCCCATACGCGTCTCGTAGGACTGCGGGGAGACGGCGAATGAAATCAAAATCGCCTCGATCATCTGTTAAAAAACGTACAATCTAGCGACACCTGAATGGGGATTTTTTTTTACCTCCATGGGGTTGACGATGATGGTGAGGGCGGAGTCGTCCCATTGGCTGCTGCCCTCCTTCGGCCCGCCCCTGGCCCCCTCGCTTCGGCGGTGGATGGAGCGAATTCGGAAGACGCCGAGGATCACCATGACGACCAGGAAACCCACACACACCATTATGATGATGGTGGCTGCTCCTGGCACCACTGTCGGACAACAAAGACGGATTATTACATTTAAAAAAATCCAAATCAAAGGATGTGTAGCTGCAACCTGATGTAGCTTATTCCTCTTAGTTGTTGATTCTACCCATTTTATTTCAATGACCATTATCTAGATTTTTAAAACATTAAACTTATCTGTTCTTTATACTCTTTTGTTTATGGTAATGTGTTTGTTTCATGTTAAACAACTGCAGTAAGTTTTTTATTATTTTTTTCTACCCGTATAGTCAGATTTGCACCTGTCACTCGTCACAAAAAGGCTGTTATTGGGTGGATGACGAGCAAAATAACAGTCCATTAAATTTTGCAGCGAAAATAACACCTATTCTTTGATTGAAAGCTCTCCGTAAGAGTGCATTCCTCAGCTCAGAAGTTTTGTGTGGTGATAAAATCCAAACTGATCCTTCAGTCACGTCACTTCTCAAAGGAAAGTGCGAAGGCGCAGATGGAACAGTTATTTGTTGGCAGAGCACAAGGTCTCTATATACAGAATCAAGTTTTAAAGTCTTTTTATAACTTTTATTGTGCCACATAAATATGCACCTGGCAACATTTAAGCACTGCTGCAGATCACTAACAGGCATCTGTGGTCCACTGATCGGGGCTCGTTGGGTGTTACAGGCGGAGACTGTGATGTTTAGGCTTTGAAATCTTGTTAATTTCATTTTTTATTGCGTTTATTTCTCTGAATTATTGATCTGATGTGGTGTTGACATTTTGTTTTTGTGAGATCTGTGAGATTCTTTGCAAACACGTCGGGCGAAGTTGGTTGAAGGGGGATTTTTCACCTGAGTTGCGGTGTTGACTTGGCAAGGTGTGCCCACTCAACTCCCCGGCGTGGTGAGATGGATGCAGGAATTGCTGCTGGGAGGCCAGTAGGTGGGACGGGTGGTACAGGCTGTCGAGAGAGTGGAGGAAGTTCACCTGCAGGGAGGAGAATGAGACATGAAAGAATGAAAATACGGACAAAGCAGTTCAACTGAAATGGTGCCTCACGGAGACGATAATTGCAACACAGCTGCTTTCCAACATACAAGGCGAATAGAATGTTCCACCTAAGGGACCTTATCATGTAAGTGTGATTGATGTCCCTCCTCACCTCCAGAGTCAATTCATTGCTGGTGTATCTGCCATTCATCTCGGAGCAGGACAGACGGAAACGCCTCTCAAAGCGCGCCGAGTCTCTGCCCAGGCGGTACCGCACCGAGCGAAGAACGTCCTCGTACACAGAGATGGATTCGGCACCTTCGGAACAAAAGGAAGACGGGGAGTCAATATGGAGACGGCGCCTGTGGAGAGGAGTCTGCAGCTCCTACTGACAGCTACTGTGGGCGTAGAGCTGCACCAGATGGATAACTTTCACAATTTAGGTCACAGGGAATCAAATTAATTGAATTTCAGAGAACCGAAGTTCTAAAGACCCTGAAACCCTTTTTTTTCTCTCTTAAGCTGCTTCTCATTATGAGCAATGGAGCTGTGTATGATCTCCACACACTCTGCCAAAGTACAAACAGTTTCAGCTATTTCACATGAGACGCTTTCTATATTTATTTCTTTTGTCTTTTGCTTCTCTCATGGCACCGAAGTGGGCGTAGTTGATGTCGTGGATTTCTACGCCGAAAGGGATTTAGGCAATAACTGAATTTAAAGTTGAGAGGGGTTTGTCTGCTTCTGTCGCACAGCGTTGCAAGTCAAAAAATAGATTAGGTGAATGACATTTTTAAACTCTAAACACTTTGCAAGAATTTATTTGAATGCAGGCCTGTCACAATAACAGGTTTTGCTGGACGTTATATTATAGGCCCCGTCTCCCCCCCATGACACAAAGAGGTGGATGACTGACAGGAGGGTTCACTCCATTCATTCTCTATGGAACCAACGTGCCCAGGTGCTGAGACCGATGCACAGAGTGAACCCTCTTGACATCCAGCCTGTTTGATAGTGTGAGACGAGGAAAACAAACAAGCACGCAAATCGCAATATATTGAAAATTATCGAGTTTGTTGTCATTTATCGTGCGATTTATTGATTTATTGATTACTGTGACAGGCCTATTCGAATGTTTTCATAGAAGGAGGTACCTGTGATGGCAATATAAGCGGTCGTATTGATGATTTCCAGGCCTCGCTCCCGCACGACATCCATATCGACCAGAAGCTCCTCCCTCTCTGGGTTCAGCTCCTCTCCCAGGGGTTGGACCTCACAGCCGTCTAACGTGTGAGCCACGGCGTCGGACATCAGAGCTGCGAGGCCAGTTACAGCGATGTTAGGCTCATTTCAGAGACAAATTACCGATAGCGATGCTGGTTTGTATCTAAACAGCCTCACCTCCGCCTTCCATCCCCTGTGCGGCCGTGTTGACGGCGTGAGACAGCGAGCACACGATGCGAAGCTCCGGGAAAAGCGGGACGCCACGGGGGCCTTCGAACTCGGGGGCGGGGCGGGCCAGGTGGGGACCGACCCCGGACAGAGAGATCTGAGGGGCGTCGGGCTGGAGGACCACCAGGTAGCCTTCCAGCTGCTTGAGGGACAGGCAGCTCTCCTCGTTGAAACACCTGGCAGAGTGGAAAGAGTGTGTGTGTGTGTGTGTGTGTGTGGCGGAGACAGACAGACACGAAAGGTTGGTGAGCAGCTCGGCAGTTTGCAGTGCATGCTGGGCCAACAAAGCGGTGATGGTGGCCTGCAGGGGATGATCTTGCACAGTCATTGTGGCACGAAACTGTTCAACTTCAGCAATTTGTCTCCTGCATTTTTCCCCCCCCCGTGCGAGCTTCACATCCGCGGCTTTGAGCGTCTCAACAGCTTTTACAGCAGCGTGACGGAGAGATGTCGTGAAAGTTGGATAAAACGACCAAATCCAGCAGAGCACTCTCTCGCAAAATGGCTCCCTAATTCTACCGTGACCGCAGCTGGTGTCAGGCCGCCGTGACACCGAAAATAGCAAATGTCAGACACCGACATGAGCCCTGCCTGTTACAAATTGAATTCTCCTGCCAGAAAACAGTGCAAATCAGATTGATGACAGTCTGCTTACATATATTTATTCATCAGCAAGATAATTCAGCGTCATATTTGAAAGGGGATTAAGCAGAGTGCGCGCGGCTGTGTGTGTAACATTTCCACTATCAGAGTGAGCAGCTGCTTCTATCGGCCTCTCCAGAAGGGCCTGCTGTTCAGCCATCTGGGTAACTCCTGGCCTCAAATCAATCTAATCTTCGCACACGCAATAAAACAAGCTGGAGGAGAAAAAAAAAAAAACCGTGCTAGACTTGAGCTGGAAAAAAAAAATCTGTCCATGACCTTGAATCGCTGGGGTCTTAAAAAAAAAAAAAAAAACAGCACAGACCCGTGGCCTGGAAATGATTCTAATCTTGCAAACATACGACCAAAACAACAGCGGCCAGAGGCGGTAATAAGAATATCCACACGGGCCGAGGGTGTCCAACATCTGCTTTGTCGGCAGACCGGTCGTCTCGGTATAATAGAGGTATAAAAACACAGTTTACTACATATATGCACTGGATTGCTCTCCCCCATGTGAATTAATATTTCATCAACTAAAAGTGACTGCTAATGCCAGAGCACCAGTTCGCAGTTGTTAAGCATGGCTGAGCGCTGACCCGAAAGAAAGAGTTTCTGCGCTTTTTATTTCACAGCCAGATGATTCAGAGCACAATGAAGTATTATGGGAGAGTTTTGAGTATAAAGCGTGTGTATATTGCATATTGAATATCCTATTGAATTGATTTTTTACATATTGGTGTGCAATTTGAAATCCCATTTAATAATAAGTGACAGATACGAATCGCACAAGACAATAACAGGGAAAGCCGTGCAGAATGACTTTGGCGCCTGCAGTGTCCTCACAAAAATGTCGTGGCTGAACGTTTGAGAGATAAGATATTCCCTGTTATCTCTCACTTGACATATTCTCCTCATAATCATCCCTTTTATGCCTCGCCAGTCCTTATCACGGGCCGAGGCAAGGTTCATGTTTGATGAGTCCAATGTCAGAGGAAGCGACGAAACCCAGAGTGACACTTCATCTGACAGCTACAGCGAATGGCTTCCAGGAGAAAACTCAGATACTCGCTGTAAACAAGAGTCCGGTGTGTCGTTTATGAGGAACAAATTTCTCTGGTGTCAATATTTACTTAATGGTGAAGCTATTCCCCCCTCTGTCGGCCTGCAACTTCAAGCAATTCCTTTCATTTCATTCAATTACTTTAGAAAAACATCAGCCTACAATTCGAATATAGTGTCACCATGGGCTGCGGTATTACTCTCTGACCGCTCGCTCTGATGTCTTTACATTTTGTATGATTGGATTTTAAAATTGCGTTTTTGAAGCCCCTGCAACAGAGATAACGGCCCCTTTTCATTTTGTGTCTGTGTGTGTGTATGCTTTGTACCTGAGCGAGGTGGTGAGTTTGAGGGGTCGGACCCCGGGGGTGGCGAAGCGTAGCGAGTTCCTGTAGGTGACCTGCTGCACTGCGCGGTTGAAGCTCTCGATGTCGTCTCCCTCCAGCACCAACACCGACTGGCTGGGGTTCACGTGAACCTGCGAGGTCAGAGGTCGAGTTTGAGGAGTTCCCACTGATCCACATCAGCTAAGAAAAACCCTGGATGTTTGTTTATATGAAAGATCACCGCGTACAAATTTCACCAAAAAAGGATGTCTATTAATGACAGTCTGAGAGAAAGACCACACAAGGGACTTTATATTCTCCGAGGGCACGTTATGTTCTGAACTTAATTTATTCCTCCTGTGGTCAGAATAGAGTCATTAAGATCATTTTCATTCAAACCACTGAACAACCACTAGAGGAGGTTAGAAACAAGTAACAACAAATCTTCTCTGACAAAAAACATGACTTAACATGCAACCAAGATTGAAAAAAATACAGTTTAAAATACTTGTTATGTCTTTTTTATTATTACATTACTGCATTTCCTCAGTTTGAATTTGAGATGATTTGTGAAGATCAAAGAATGTTTCAGACATTCTTTTCAAGTTCATCTTGAAAGAGATTTGAAAGTACAACAATTTTGCAAAATAGGTTTGAGATATTGGGGTGAAAAGAATGTAAATGGGAAAATTAGGTCACATTTAAATGATAATTAATTATTTTATATAGAATTAGGGTTTTTTGATTCAATTATTCATATTTACTGTGTATTCATCTATCAAACAGTCAAGTAGCATTCAGTGGTATTTAAAATCATGCTGGCATAGATATGATCAAGTATTTTACATACTATACATCAAACAAAGGCCCATCGATTCTGGTGCAGTGCAGTAGAGTTATTTTTCATCTGAATTTTACAGACTGATTGATGCAACATCGTGTGTGTTTGAGCTCTGTTTGTGACCTGCCACTGTATAACCGAGCTCTCACCTTCATGCCGGAGCCAAGGGTCTCAAGGTCTCCAAAGTCGAGCCCCTCCCTGCAGGCGTACAGACACTCCACCACGCTGTGAGGCTCCACACTGCCGGGACGCACCGTCACTCCCGACAGCAGGCCGTGGTACCCGCCCACATACTTCACTGCGGGCCGCAGACAATGCAGCGTCAATGTGTACATATTCCAATAATACACCTTTAATGTGCACGTCAATTAAACACCCAGCGGCCAAGTAGTGCGTGTACACCGTCATGCTGACGCAGATAGCAGTGTGTAAACAAGATCACCTGTATCTTTACCCTCTGGGATGGAGTTGTTAACTATCTCCCTCGGCTTCTCCTCTGGCTCTACTGGGAAAATAGTGCCGGGGCAAAGGAGGACAGAGAAAAAGAGACAACAAAGAGGCTGGGTGAGAAAGAACACCGTCATCATCTCATGATGCATGAAACAAAAATGAGAGGAAAATTGTATCGTCCAGAGACTGACAAAAAAGAGTTCAAGAGATAACACACACGCGCAGGAGTGCGAAAAAGCAACATCGAAATTAGGAGAAATGCTGGAAAATGCATCTCCTCATTATCTTACAACAGCTGCTGTAGCCGACTTCCACTGTGGATGGGAGTGTAAGCCTGTGTGTGCGCGTGCATGTGTGTGTGTTCCTCCCTGCTAATTGGCAGCCAGAGATTCAGGTTTTTATAGGTGGTACGGGGGTAACGGCTGATCGCTGTCTGGCCGTCATATTGCCTCGCCGTCCTGAATTATTGATAGGCAGTTATATTATTAGCCCCCAAAGACAAAATGCATCAACCAGATTCGAACTGAGTGAAATGAAGTTAAGAGAGGTGGAAGGAAAAATATCGCGGAAGCCCCCGTCGCAGGGCTGAGACGGGTGATTTAGATGGCATGTCAAGACAGGGGGAACGCCAAAGGAGGAGGCAAACCGCGCAACTGCTGCTCATATCGTTTATGCAAATATCTCTCACGGCCCCTCGCCGCTTTTCCGCTCGCACGCGCTCCTGCCAGAATCAATCACGCCGCCGGAGCCAAACACATGTCAGTCCGTGTGCGAGCCCCCCTCGGCCCGGCGGTCTCCACGCTCCCTTACCCCAGCAGGCGCCGATGAACATCCTCTGGTGGGGGGCGGGGTTGGGGATGGCTCCGTTGTCGTGGATGAGGGCGGGGTCGAAGGTCACGCCGTCGACATACAGGGTCACCGAGGGGAACTGGACGCTGAGGGACAGGTGGTGCCACTCACTGTCGCACACCTGTAGGTCATAAAAAAAAAGATGGCTGAATTGTCTCACACGGGGGGGTTATTTTGTGGTTCAGGAAAATCTAAGCCGTGTTTGTTTTTGATTTGGGGGTCTAGTGATTGTGCGCAGGCGGATGGGAGGTCAAGACAGAGGGGCGAGAAATCTTTATACAAAGGGGCAGAGGAGGAAAAATGGTTAACAAGATATTGTGGTTCAGACAAAGGGATTTGACAAATCTCTGTATCAGCTCAGCACCCTTTAATCCATGTGACTTCAATCCGTCTGGGACCAGCGGCTTCAGTCACAACATGCCCCCTTCGCCCCTTCGCCCCCTCCCCCCACACATACACCGCACACACACTCAGAAGCATGATTCCATCACGATCAATATGCTAAAGATCATATATTCAGCTGCATGTATGAGAATTAACCTTACAAATTGCAGCCCCCCCCCCCGCCAACCCCACCACAACATCAGCTCCACTATCATAAACGCGCAAATGCAAAGGAAGAGCGCGAGCGAGAAACATCAAAGCCCCGGCTGTTGCCGCTCCCCGAGTACCTGCTCCAGTTTCCACAAGAACTTGACGGGCCGTGCAGCCGAGACGTCGGGCCAGTAGAAGAGAGAGAGGCGGCAGCCGTGGACGGAGAGGGAGTAGTGGGAGATGGAGTCGTCTATAGGAGGAGACGGAGAACAGAGGAGAGGGGGGGGGGTAATTGATGGGTGGGTGAGCGCCGGCTGCTTGTCAAAACCAAAGCATGTTTCACCACAAAGCATGAAGTGTATTGTGGATCTCTCCCTGATTCAAGTATTTCCACTGTGACATTTACCTTCAGACATTATTGCTGTTGTTTATAAGGGCGGGATGTTGCTGAGCACGCAGCTTTCGCCCCACAGAGTCAGAGATTTTGAAAACGACGCACGCAATCACCCTGCTGGCACAGCCGCAGTGTTTTACTTTTCTTCTGCTGACCACTTGGCTGCTCAAGTGCAGCATCTGAGGGTTAAGTGGCTCTCTCAAGAGCACCTTAGCTGTTGCAGCTATAAACATTTTGCCTCTTTTCCCCCCCTCTTGACCATGATTTGTGGCTGTGATTTTTTCCCTCACAGCTCTCGGGCTCAGAGGCAATAACTCTCTGATGGCGAGACGTCTGATTTGTGAATGGAAAAGCAAAGAAGCAAGAGTCAGTTTTCCCCGCATTTGGAAAAGCAGTTTTCAAATTGTCGTAAATTTAACCGATGTAGGATGTAGGAAAGACCCAACACCTCCGACGTACAGTCGCTGGATTAAGGAAGTCATGTACCATAGCAAGCTGAAGAAGATCCGATACAAAATCAGGGGGTCTGATAGGAGATTTGATCATATTTGGCAGCCTTTTCTTTATGTTTGTTGAAGATATAGAGGCAGATATTAAAAAATTGTGAACTTCTGCCCCTGCCCACTGTCTTTTATCTATATATTTATCTATTCATTCATTCATTTATTTTTTTATTCATTCCGTCTAGCTATGTGAATTTTTTTAATTTGATATCTTATACTGTCAAATGTCTTTATTTCTTTACATCTTATGCTGTTAAATTTAATATCCTGTTTGTTTGACCTATGTTGAATATAAACTGTAAATTGTAAGAACTCAATAAAAAGACCTTGATAAAAAAAAAAAAAAATAACCAATGAGACGCACCATTCTTGACGGTGCTGCAGACGATGGTCTCCTCCTCCTTTCGGTTTCCTCTGGTCTGGGTGGTCGCCGGCTGGATGTTGATGCCGCCCCTGCGCATCCACAGCTGAAGGGTGAAGTGATCGCCGGATAACGCCGAGACCACCGAGTCGGGCACCACAGCGACGTGATTAGAGCCGTTGAAGGAGAAGACCAGGGACGAATCGGAGGAAGGGAGCGTGGGAAGAGCCGAGGTCCAGTTGGCTGCGGGCGACGGAGGCGGCAGGAGGTCCACCTCGCCTCTGACGGCACCTGGTGGGAGCAGATCAAAGCACGGATCACATAAAAGGGGGAAAAAAACCCCCCCCACAAGATTAGTGGAATTTTTTCTGTGACTGAACGTACCGCACAGTCGTCGCACAGAGCGGTCAGAGTAGCTGTCTCGGTCGCAGCCCTTCCCGATGTGGCCGGTCTGGAGCTCCACGGTGGCCTGGATGTTCCACACGGTCTCCTCGCACGTCTCCAAATGCAAGCTGGGGAAGAGCGGGATGCTGCCTGATCCAGGCGTGTACTCGACACGCTTGGTCCATCCTGCGGAGAAAATAACAAGAAAGCTGAGGCAATGCAGCTGTGACAGACTGCATATCACACAAAATAAGGCGTCAAGAATAGTATTGAGGTGCGCGTTTGAAAGAGCAGCGAGTGAATTACACACTGTAATGGGATGTCAAACAGTAGCAGGCAAACATTCTATTGCACTATTATCAGAAATTCAGATGTAAGTAAGTATCAAAGACAAACTGGGATTAGTACATGAAAAACATCAGGTTCATGCAGGAAGAAGAGACAAAAATCATTATATGGTACCAAAAATAAAAACTGAAATGGGGCGACGGACTTTTATCTTTAGAACCATTAAATTATGGAATTAGCTACAATAACTCATTTGAATAACCATGCAGTAGTTGGATTGTTGGATCTGCTTTTGACGATTCCACGTGGTTATTATCAGACTTTTTAGTTGTCAATGGGCTTGTGAGTATTTGTATATCGTGAGACTGGATGACGTGTGTATATACTGTATACACATTGATATAGTGTGTGTTTTTAATGTGGACTCTTGGAAGATTAGCCAAGAGATCCAAATAAAAAATCAATCCAAATCGAAAGCTGTTCAGGCTGCAGAAATGTCCACAGTGAAACCCTTGGAGAGAGTGTAGTAACAGTGCGAATGATTCTATAAATATATTGTCACAGTTTAACTAATTACCTTCCCTTGATGTTACTCATCCTCGGCACCCACTCCTTAAAACTCAGCTCTCGATATAAACATGCAAAGGTGACTCACACACGCGCCGGCCCACACAGATACCAACCCACATCGGTAGCTCCATCCAAAAAGCAACACCTATGACTAAAAAATCTATCTCTGAAGTCTCACAAGCTCTATTTCCGGGATGACAAATCTGCGCCGGGGATTAATTACCGATCCAGCCGGGTTTGCAGGACGGTTTGACCGTGACGACAACCTGGGCGTCAGCTTGCGCGCGGTTCTTCCCGCAGTCGAAGGCGGTCACCCAGAAGGTGTGAACACGCTGGCGCTTGGAGTCCAATGGCTCTGTGTTCTTAATGTTACCTAGGAGACAGAGAGGGGAGTGGGGGGGGGGGGGGGGGGGGGGGG
>CAESWR010001002.1:1011144-1028113 GCA_903171835.1 Mullus surmuletus
TCTCCGTCTCCGCGTTGAAAAAAAAAAATGCAGTCTTTGAGAGTTTTCCTCAACGAGAGACTGACAGCGGCGGCCGAGGAGATCTTCGGGGCCGTCGAGAGGACAATAGCCGAGTACAAAGAGGAGATTTGCCGCTCCAAAGATTCAGAAATCAATCGGCTGAAGATGCAGCTGAAGATTCTCAAGTCAGGTTGGCATCTTTCTGTCGTTAAACCCAAGAAAATGCGTGGTTTTTGAAATGCAATTGCCTGCTGATGATGCTCCCTTCTGCCTCCTTCCCTCAGCAGATGGAGATGGTGGTGTCCATCTGCAGGAGCACATCCATCACCACCCTCCTCTCCCTCCCCCTCCCCCACCTCCTCCCCTCCAGCAGCGCCATCATCCCGTTCCTGAGGAAGAGGAGGCTCCCGCGTCCCACGAGAACCACGGCGGCGCCCCCGAGGGCCCCGAACCCTCTCAGGTCAAGAAGGAGCAGGCCAAGGGCCACAGGGATTTCTGGATGTCCCACGACTCGGAGCAGCTGGAGGAGCTGGAGTCGGACATAAAGGACTTCATCTCGTCCCCCTCCGGGCTGAAGGGCGGCCTGCACGAGCCCGCCCTCAACTTTCACTTCTACCACGGCAACGACGGCGAGGAGAACAAGGAGAGGCCTTACACCTGCTCCGTGTGCGAGAAGTGCTTCAACAACTGCTCGCACCTGGCCGCCCACATCAGGACACACACGGGCGAGAGGCCGTACAGATGCGAGATATGCAGGAAGAGCTTCATCACCACCAGCGCCCTGAACAGACACCAGACCATACACACCGAGGGGAAACACTTTGTGTGTAATTATTGCGGCAAATCCTTCAAATGGATGGACTCTCTTGGTAGACACATGAGGATAGTTCATAAGAGGGACAACATGCCTGAATAACTGTCCATATCTAATGTGTATTTATTATTAAACACAAGTACTGACAGTTTGGGTTGATTTTGATGGCTGCATGGACCTCATGAAATATTGTCTACAAAAACTGCACTAAATGAAGTGCAGATATTGCTGTTGTTGTTTTTTTTTTAAAAATACAAATCATAGTAAAAGATTCCTATGTAATAAAATACTCCTGTACAAAACAATTGGTTTGGTTTGGTTTTCCTCTCTGCTGCAGGGCCAGAGTGAAAGTGCTTTTTCAGCGCTGGCCAGAAGGTGGCAGCAGTGGCATTTCATTCATAATTTGACATCACTCTGCAGTCTGTGATGGAGTGTGTGCTTCTTTCCAGCCTGCAGACTTTTCTCCAGCCAAAAAAATATCACCACACCTAACTTCCATACTAGTAAAAGAATAGCTGCAGTTTAATTCCACAATAATAAACCAGTTTAAATGAACCTAATTGGAAGTATTTACCACATTATGAGATGGTTTGCTGTGATTTTGGGAAGAGAATCGTTGTAAAAACTCAGTGTCTCCTCTGAGTTTGAGCTCAAAATAGCAAACCTAATTTGCATGAACAATTAAAGCAGTCTGTGTATCATTTTAGTGGACCTTTAACTTTTACCGCCCCGGAGGAAAAAGCTGAGCTAATTATCCAACAGAGTCATCAAGCCTTTTCTTCACAGAAGGTGGCCTAATCAAAATATTCATCAAAAATAATACATCGTACCCTGTGTGAAGTGACACCTCTGCTGTTTTGCCCGTGAAGCAAATGTTTTATATCTGTTTTACACACAGTAAGACGCTGTCCTTCATCCTTGCTGATTGACATCGCGGCTGTTGTGTGGATTAGGCTCGGAGCCGCCCAACAGAGATCCGTCCCGTTAAAGTGGCGACAGGTATTTACCCAGTTTGACGCAAGACAGAAGATGAAGCAGGGTGGAGATTTGTCACTTGATGGAATAAAAGCACCAAAAAGCACAGCGGTAAATCTTTCAACTTGGTAGCTATGGGGATGTGGGCTGCACGCTGGCTGGGGGTCTGGGTTTGTAACATCCAAGGTTTCTCACCGAAAGATGTGAAACCTTTTCTCCAGGTGGGTAAAAGTTTGTGTCTCATGATCAGTACACTGGGACTTTTCAAACTTTTCAAGTCCAGGACTAACCACCACCCACAACCATCTAAATCTGACCCCTGAACTGACCCTCAAGAACACCAATTGAGCAATAATTCTGGACATCATTTTGTTTATTTTGATTGTAATTGTCGTTTCTATTCAGAGCCCTTTCAAAAGTGAAATTAAACTCATTTTTGCTCAGGCCCTTATGCAAGATTTGCAAGGAGGGCTCTCCAAAACCCACTTTTGACAACTGCTCTGTTATACAACACGTTCCAAAACTATGTGGACCCTCGGGCCTTTTTCACTTTGTCACAATAAGAAAAAGCACATATGTAAAAAATAAAATTTGTGCGGTTTGGGTCTGGAGCTGCTGCCAGAGTTTCGGGGTCCCGTTGCTGGAACACGTGGATGCGACTGATGTTACCGTTCCAAACACACACACACGCAAACTGATTAAGAGTCCCGGCCTTGATCTTGAAGTGTCCAGACTTTACGGCAACAACTGGGCCCAAAGCATGAGATGGTTTCACAA
This sequence comes from Mullus surmuletus, assembly GCA_903171835.1. Taxonomy (NCBI): domain Eukaryota; kingdom Metazoa; phylum Chordata; class Actinopteri; order Syngnathiformes; family Mullidae; genus Mullus; species Mullus surmuletus. The sequence continues at coordinate 1,013,711 of CAESWR010001002.1, forward strand.
ATTGGAGCGGTGACCTCACTAGACGCTTATAAGCTATAAGTTATAAGTATGGGGCATTGTTTATGCCCCACGCTATAATATTTGGGGCGTCCACACAAGTGGCATTTTGGACTGATTTCTCCAACTCCCCAAACTCAAAACACAATCCCATATTTCTCCTCAGGGCAGAATCGGACTTTGTGTCTGCTGTCCTTTCTGTTTGCTGCCATTATAAAGCCATTACTTATATTCAGGGGTGAAATTGGGATTTGTAATGCAGGGGAGTAGTGATTCACCATGGTTGCCAGCATGTGCATGTGTGCAGCCAGAGGAGCAGGAGCAGGAGGAGGAGGAGGAGGAGGAGAAGTGAGGCTGAAAACATAAAATTTTAACAGTGCCACATCTTGAATGAGCGTCGTTGGAAGTTTGACTAATAAGTGTTAAAATCAAAGTCTTCAGGGTCAGATGATAAAAGTTCACTCCGGATCTGTTTGCTGGTTTGATTGAAATTCCCGGATTCCCTTTAAAAAAAAAAGCCTCTGGTGACTCTAGTAAGTGCAGCAGCTACACTTCATTCATGTCTGCTAAGATCTTGTTGAACTGCATTATTAGTTCAGGCTACACTCACTCAACTCAGAGAGAGTTCTGAGGGCCCTCGTGAACATGCAGGTGCTCGGCGCAGTAAACCACTTCTGACAAGTGTGCAGAGTAGACAATGATGACACAATATCTCTTTGAAATTGAAGATCTGGATTAAAATAAAGGAAGAAGCCGCATTGTGCTCTGGGCCCGGCTCCAAATCCAACAAAGTCTGTAAAACCAAATACTCGAGTGTGTGAGAGCGTAAGGACGGTTCTCAGAGTTTAGAGAAATGTTTGGGATTCGTTCTGCGATATTTGTTTTTGTTAGATTCACTCATTGAAAATTAAAATGCTTCTTTTTAGACTAGCAATAAATAACACTGCAGCACAATAAGTACCTTTCTAGGATCTTTTAATTAAAAAAAGACTGCTCTTTAGCACAATATAACAACCGAAAAAGCACTTTTCACTATTGTGTGTGCACCACACACCTTCCAATGTAAATCGTTTCGCTGCCTGGTGGATGTCACGTACTAGGTTTCTCATTTGTATTTAGTGAAAGTACTTTAGAGGCTGCCTGGTGTTGTTGAATGGGCGTTTTTCAAATAATCAGCAAAATACTGAGTGTAATGTAGCAAATCACTTAAAATAAGAAGAAAAAAAACAGCAAATATAACATGAAATATTCAGAATAAGTGGACAAGTGAACACAGTACTGCCCGCCTAAGGTCCCTGCAATGGAAGTGGTTGTCGTAGTGAGAGTAGTTTAGTGTGGTGACTTTTGTCGGATGATTTTATGACCCAGTCTGCACCTTCTCTGCTGTTTGTCTCCGAAAATTCAAAGAAAAGGTTTTAGAGTGAATGTCGAAAAGAGCAATGTGCTTCCCATTAGCTCTGTGGCCAAAGGGGTTTCTCCCCTTAAAAGGGACTTGCATCTGTGGTTTACTTCATCCTCTTGTTTGGCAGGTCACATTTATCTAATCAAGACTCCCTCCAAAACCCCCCAAAAAACGTTTCTGGGATTTTCTTTATGTTATTTTGGTTTGTATTTTTTTGATTGATTCTACCACTGTTGCTCCAACATTCGCGTTATGTTGAGGGAACAAATCGGACTTGCATTATTCATGTGTTAAAATAGGACATGAGTAGATCATTTGCCGTCACATAAGCCCAGATGTTAGCACATGCCAGCAACTTCCTCTTTGGAGAGAAATGCTGCAGCTGCCACCGGCCATTGAGCATTTATAAACAGCGTTGCATGTGATGAGGCAGAGTCTTGAGCGTGTTTATTTGGACTGCTGGAGTTGATCTGCATGAAAAAGTTCAATCCGTGATGAGTCCCCCTGCTGCACTTCTGCGACTGTTCTCCTCCGCGGAACTCTATCAGCACACCACACTACTGAAATATTTGTTCTGGCACATCAATATTTCATAGACCACTATTCTGCCTTTGATAACATTTTAATCTCGCCGCGATGCTCAAATCCGACGTGTTTGCTTTAACAGGTTTTTCCGCGAGTAATGTTCGCAGTAATGGAGTTTTCTCTTCTTTTTTTCATGAGCCCTAAAAACTCAAACAGGGTTTCGTTGTCGTCTGCAGCGTAGACTGTTGAAAACGTCCTTGTGATTCTAAGATCAAATGATTTCACCCTCTGCAGCGACGTCATCATCTTGATAAACCCACAAAGCTTTAAAAAAAAACAACAAACTTGAGAGCATCCCTTCTGTATGAACCAATGAAGAGCAGATTAAGTTGTTTTTTCTGTGATTTATAGTGAAAACATGGTGTGTTGTGATGCAGGAACATGATCCAACATCCACTGAACCATTTATTCCTCTATCTGTTAAGGGTCTCGGGTGAGTGGAGCCGCTCCCAGGAGTTATTGGGAACCACCACAGACAGGTTGTCCCAATACCCAGTAGAGATGGAGATACAATAAAAAATAGATAAATAAATAAACAAAAAAAGCCTCAAACTCAGAAAGGAAGGAAAGTCTTCAAGGCTTCTATTAGTGGGTTTCCAGGGACCTTCATTTGTCCTTTAGGGTATTTTATTTGGTTTCATTTTACCTGAGATAAAATGCTTTAAAATCAGACACACTCTTGAAAATGTAATCCCCAAAAATGATATTTTAGAAATCACATGCTCTCACTGTCAGCATCGCCGTTTTCTGTGTTTGTTTTTAAAGGACTAAAGATATCATCTGTGGGAGTGGCAAATGGCAAAAACACACAAGAAAGAAAAGTAACAAAAATATCTTTACCAGACAATTAGCAATGAAACTAGATCAAATGAGAGTGGGTGAAAAGTAGCAAAACAGGAAAAAAATACAACAATCACACTCATTTAGTATCCATAATTGTTATTCTAATATAGCTGACATCATTTACAATATATCTATAATGTATCACCAGGCATTAAGATGGAAATTTATAGTCATCAATTACCCAAAGCTGCACGTTTTAGGTCTGTGGGAGGACACCTGGAGGCTTCTTTTGTATTTAAATGCCGATAAAAGAGCGAGTGGATTCTAGTTTGTTTACCAAATCAGGAAGTGTTTTACATAAGAGATACCATGTAATAATGTCATTCTCTGGGCTTTGCGCCACAACGCTGCTGGTTATATCTGAGAACTGCTGTCGCGTGGTGGGGAGCGGCAGCCTCCCGGGCCGCTCCGAGACACTCGGCAATGCCTGGAGATGATCCTCGGGGATCATCTTCGCCAGGCTGGAATGGAGTGAGGAGGAGGTCAGGGGAGATTGATTCTCTGGGCGAGTGGGGGGTTGAAAAAGGCAGCGGACCCCGCCAGCGTCTGTGCTGCTTTGCAGTTCATTTGTCGCCGCTGCAGGCTGAGACGGCAACTCGTGCAGATGAATGAGACGTTGGAGGAATTTACTCGAGCAGATGTTTGAACTGACCAGGGTGGACGTCCATTCATGCAAGCATGGGCAGCGCTATGACAAGCATTCCTCTTCAGGGATATGAATGTTTAATTGAATGAAACAAACAGGGGCTTCAACGGCGAAGCTTGGAAACATAAAATTGGAGATGACAGTCTGAAGTCCTATTACCGCCGACTATTGGGTCAGCGGGGCACAAATGGACCACCAGAGAAGCAGTTATGTTGAGGGACACTGCAGGTGCAATAAAGTTAAGGAAGCTCAGTTGTGGTCGCAGGGTGACCTTTATGAAGTATGACGACTCCAGCGGGAAGAGAAGGATGGCTACGGAGCAGCAGCAGCTCAGGATGCGGCAAAGAGTGCTGGAGCCCGGCTTCTCTCGGGCAGAACGCTTTGAATGAAAAGCAGAAGTGAGTTTTTGGCTGGAAGCAGCTGTGGGACAGGGACCAGACCAAATCAGTCGCTGAGGCGCGCCGGCATCAAAGCCAAGCATAAGTTATATTAATGACATATCTGTGTACCATTTGGAGGGCAGAGCGTCGCATTTGAAGAGCTCACCCGAGCACTGGTTGCTGCAGATCTTCCTCCGAGAGACTTCGCAACAGTGTCGAGGCGTCTGTCTGCTGTGTTGTCATTGCTGTCGTGATTAACGTCAAGTGACCCGCTTCACCTCGACGTTGACTACACTTAACCGCTATGAAGGGCCCACCATGATGTGATTAGACGTGTGTGCGCGCGTGTGGCTGCGACACGCTAATTATCGTTTAATAAAAGGGTGTCGATTTGAGGCGTTGTTTGTTTAATCTGCACTAATTGATATCACGTGTGCAACCAGTTGTACGCGCAAATATTCCTTTGTAGTGTTTTTCATCCCGGCCTTTGCCAGAGTGGGAGCTGTGGCGGATGACAAAACAATTAGCGGGCTGATGAATGCGGTTTTCATTAAAAAATAAACTGTGGCACGCATAAAGAAAAGTATAGCTGACATACTGTGTTACGAAGAGGCGCTGATAATTATGAACTATCCATATCTGGTAAAAGTAGGTCAATTATATAAGAATAAGAGTTATTTGCAAAGGTTTGTCCCAGATTTAAAAGCAACAGTTTCTAATAATAACTGTTATTTTACATCCAAACCCACACATAGGGTTGTGTGTGTCCCACCCCCCCCCCCCCCCCCAGAACTATTTTGTCTTTCATCCACACCTTTCAAATTGTCCCGGCCTGCCATAAGGACTGATGAAGTGCTAAGAATATACTACAGCTGTGATGTCACCAGAGGGGAAAATCAGATTTGTCCTGCTAGGGGATCCTTTACATTATGTTGACATACTTATTCAAGGTGACTTTTAATGACAAACCGCACTCATAAGCGCACCCTATATGGAATACGTCTCACACACCGGAGTTGCCTCTCATCCAATATCTCGATCCTGGCTGAGATGTCTTTTGTAGATAAGGCCATCAATCACTGTCACTTCAATATGAGCGGACTTTATTGCGTAAAAATGTGGGGAATTAATGGCGCCTTTAGGCTTTTGGGAGAGCTCTATTCAAATAGACCGGGTACGCCACCAAGAAAAAGACTCAAGATTGTAAAGTTTGTTTAACCAGATCTTTGTGTCCCCAAATCTGCACTGATTCTATCTTACAACGCGAAGGCCGCACTCACTGATCCGTGTCTGTTTCAAGGAGATTCCTCCAGCCGGACACGGTGAGAGCACACAAATACACACACACACACACACAGCCCTGAGCCTTCAGTGCTGTCGGTAAATCACACTCTTGTGGCTCCTCCTTTCTTTCCCCCCTTTTCATTCTCTCTTTATTTTTTTTTCTTCTTCTTTTCATTTTTACAGTGCGGTATGGAATGCTCGCTCTACAGGGTGGCTGGTGTTCAATGGAGCAACTCAACTCCCATGTCTCGCACTCATCCCATGTGTCTCCTATTAGCTACACTCACCAAGAGAGGGAGGGAGAGACCGATATAGAGGGAGAGTCGGCAAGAGAGAGAGAGAGTGAGGGGGGAGGGGGAGGAGAGAGAGGAATTTGATATGCTTTGTGCATGAGTGACTTGTATAAAACAAAGACGGGGCAAATACTCTGAATGTATGCGAGGCGAGGAAAAAACGCACGAGTACGAGTGAGACTAGCAAAAAAGATTATAATTTATTTCCAGATTTTTTTGCCTTCATTTGCATCTTGTTTCACAAGGTAAATTGAAAATAAAAAATAAAAATAAAAACTGACTGCCATACCATGAAAATGTAAAAAAATAATACAAATAATATGTACTGTATATATAATTATATCATTATCAACAAACAGACGACATTAATCATAATAACAATACTATTGATCATAAACATAACACTAAATTGCTGGTCTCATGCATATAGAACCCTCGGATACAAAAGAGGGGAAAATTACTAAAATTAGAACCAAAAGTTCCACCAGATCAGAATAAGCGCCTAGCTACATGCAATGACATAAAAGAGACTCATGTACACATTCCTTCTGGCATCAAGTATTTTACACATACTGTACTTCACTATTGCCGCCCCCATCTAATATACTGTACAGAGCACGATACAAAACAGGACTGGAGTTCAAGAACATTATGCAGGGAAGCGCTGGAGTCTCAACATGGTGCAGTTTAACACGCTTGGTGTGCAACATTTTCACGCTGTCCTCCTCTTTTATTAATCCTCCACAATCTTCTTCTTTTCTTCCCGTGGATCCCCTGTCCGTTACTCCAGCGTTTGTTGTCAGTCTTTTATTCCTTTCATTGTTTTCAGTGCTTTTATTTAGCTTTGTTTCAGTTTTGCACAAATACTCCCTTGCTTTTTTTTTTTTCATTCTCCATGCGGCTCTTTGTCGTGCCCCTCCCTCACAGGGTCTTGTCACTTTCTTTCTTCAGGTGACTAAAAGGTCAAAAGGAGAAACACACGTGTCAATCTGCAGTTTATGCAAAGGGTACAAGAAAATATTATGATGCACTTTTGTGTAACTTTTTCATCCTTATGTAAGGCAACTGATTTTGACAACAGATATGTATCAAGGATGCATTCATAAAGAGTAAATGCTATCGGTTCTACATTATTAGTTTATGCATTACAAATAGATCACAGTTTTTCAAGGAAAGGTTATTGCTGTAGGTATAAAGCCCCGACTGTGAACTACACAGTAGGATTATTTGTTTAAAAATCTTGAAATAAATGCACAATTAAAATATGTTCAAAGATTAAATCAAGGAAAACAGTAGTTCTGGATTACTGACTGATGTCTTGCCACCCATGTTTGGCTTTTCAGGTCAATTCAGGTTTAAATTTGACCCTGTATGCAGAAAGTCTCTGTACCTGTAATACTCGTCCTGGGTGAGGGAGTGGTGGTGATGGTGGTGGATCCACTGTTGTTCCAGGGCCAGTCTCTGGATCTGCAGCTCTGCGCTCTGGGCCTGCTGCATGGCCTGGAGCTGATGGGCTGCTGACATGGGACCAGTGAGGGAGGACGGTTGGGGCAGATCACGGAAAGGGGCACCTGCATGGAGGCGAAGCGAGGGGAGCGGGGGCGTAAAAGAAAAAAGCAGAGAGAAGAGAAGATGCACAGGGGTCAGTCATCGTCATCGCCCGTCCAAAAGGTATCTTCGAATAACTTTGGAGTTATAATAGAAAAAAACTGAACGAGTACATGGACGAGGAGCCTTCTCCTCACCGAACAGCTGTTGGCGGAGCACCTCGCTGTCAGTGAGGGGGTGAGCCAGGATGGGGGTGCCTAGTGTGGCCCCTGGGTAAGGGAGGCGTGCCAAAGGAGACCCCGACGCCAACGGGTCCATCAGGGGGTGAACCCCGCCCGCCGCTGGATGCCAATGATGTAATAGGAAATAAAGGAGATATTTAATAGGAGTCATAGTAGAAGCATGAACACAAACATGTGACAGACAGAGAAATTTGCCTGGACAATAAATTCAATAAAATGTGTCAGTTGTTTTCAGTATTTAAAGAACATTACTTCATATACAATTTCACTGCAAAAAGGTGTACTTGTGTTTTACAGTGTACAGTTTTTGTGGGTGCAAAACATTTAGACTCAGATAAAGAATACGACAATGCTATTTACAGTTTGTGTTCACAATAACAAATTCTTATGTCAATAGGTCTGCCTCGAGTCGTGACTATGCCTACAGAGAGAGTTGCTGCTTAGAGCTATGCTATATTTAGTGTATGGTAATTTAACTGTAACTGTATATACATTGCGTTGCAGTACTACATCTGTGTGATATAAATGTACGTGTGGCGACAACGGCAGCAGTGTTAGTAGCAGTGGGTACCTGTGTCTTGCTGGTGCAGGTGAAGATGTGAGTGGATGTGTGAATGCTGGTGATGATGAGGCGTCACATTTAGCATCTGGAGACGCCCTATATTCTCTCCTCCACCTGTTCCTCCTCCAGTTCCCCCTCCTGCGGCTCCCGCGCTTCCTCCCCTTTCTCTCTCCCTTTCTCTTTCCCGCTCTCTCTCCCCAAAGGCCGGCAAAGCTGCTCGGTCTCTCTCCCTGTCCCGCTCTCTTTCCCCACTCCTGTCTCGCTCGTAGGAGGCGGGAGAACGACTGGGAGTGGGGTAGGTCTCAGTGGGAGCGGCGGCCTGGGCCGGGGCCTGGGCCGGCGGCAGGTGAGAGGACAGGGAACTGGGGAAAGAAGAATGGGGCACTGGGTGATGAAGTGAGGTGGCGTTGGAGGTCGGCGGCGCAGGTGGAGGAGGAGCCGGCGGCGGAGCGGCAGGGGCTGCCGGGGCTGGAGGGCCGGTGGGTGGTGCAGAAGAAGGGTGAGAAGGGAGTGATGGTGGGAGGTGAGATGAAGGGGGTGGATTGGACAGGGACTGAGGGGCAGGAGGGTTTGGAGGGCGAGTTACCGGGGCCAATGCGGGGTTCTGGAGATGTGGGGGACCAGTGGGAGCTGGAGGAGGAGGAGTGCAATAAAGAGACACCTCGTTAGCTCCCCCTGCACCTCCCCCAAGGAGCAGGGAGTGTGCATGTGCATGGGCATTGGCATGGGCATGTGAAGTGGAATGAGCAAGGGCGAGAGCTGCAGGATCAGGCATGGACCCCGGTGGGTAAACCCGCTCATCGCTCTTAAATTCAAATCCTGGCTTTATCCGGTCCCGGTGCGCGGCCATCGCGTGAGGAAAGCCGACTCCTCCCAACCCGGCACCGCCAATTCCTCCAGGCATCGGGCCCCCCGCTACGCCGCCGTGGCCTCCGACACCGTGACCACCTTCGAGGCTTCCACCATACAAAAAGCCCAAGATGGCTGCAGCCGTAGCAGCGTCGGTAGGCAGGTGATGCGGATGGCCTAACGCGTGATTCTGGAATTGAGGGAGGAAGAATGAGGGATGGACATGGGGGTGGCCGTGGTGAACTTGTGCGTGGTGTGCTTGGGCACGACTCGCTGCTCCTAGGGGAGACATCGCATGAGGGCGAGCATATTCGCTCAGGGTTCTCAGGGCTGGGGTATCAGGGCCCAGATAAGGACCACCTATACCTATTCCCAGGGCACCCTGAGGGCCTCCAACCACTGCTGATGCTCCAGCCATGGATGGTAGAAGGAGAGAGTGGGGGATGGAGTGAGAGAGGGTGGGGTGGAGGTGATGGGCTGGGGGAAGGTGAGCATGTGGGTGTGAGGGATGATGCTGGTGGTGAGGCGGAGGGTGGCCGGCGGGGTTGCCGGAGCATGAGGAGGATGACGACGAAGGGTCAAGGATGATAGAGGATGAAGAGGGGAAGAAGAGAGATGAGCCCTGGCGACCTCCCGCAGCAGTACTGATGTCCTTTTGCTGCTGCAGAGAAAACAGGAGAAGACAGTAAATCACATCTGCCCCTGATCTGCTTCACTCCCCTCCTATTAAAGTGATCAATTTAATCTACATCGGATCCATTAACTCTGACACGCTACATAATTGTCGCGCTCAAATGTGCGCACCTGTAGATGACGATCCAGTTCTCTCTCCCGCTCACGCTCCCTTTCCCGTTCCCTTTCCTTTTCTCTCAAGTCTCTGGCCCTCTGCTCAACCTCCCGACGGGCCCTTTCTATCATCTCGTTCCTCTTCTTCCACAGTTTGGAGCCGTCCAATGGAACAAAGAGAACATCACTGCGGGCACAGGAGTTCCCGCTGCCACGGTCAAGGACCTTGTGAAACCTGGAGACAAGTGGTATCATGTCATCGTACAATATTACTACAACCATGGGGAGACAGTTATGCCATTGTGATAATTATCATTACAATTAATTACAGCTGATCCCATGAAGAGAGACTTAATAAGATACATGATTTCTTACCTTGCTGACTGACTTGCATGGATGGGAATGTCTACAGGCTTTGGTTCAGGGGACGGGCTTCTTATCACTGGCGGTGGGCTTTCGTTCTCCTCCCTTTCTTCCATTGGTTCTTCCTTGATGACGGGTGTTGGGGGTGGGCCTGAGTCCAAGTGGCCATCTCCACCAGGAAGTGACGAACTGGAGCCAGGGTTTGAAATGCTATTGTTGTTATTAAGAGGAGGCGGCCCCTTGGAGACATTTTGAGGGGAGTGCGACTGGGAGTTGGTATTGCTGCTATTAGGTGCACTATTGTTGCTATTGCTGTTGGTTATGTTATTTCCACTGTTCCCATTGGTGGAGTGGTACGTTCCACTGAAGGTAGAGTGGCTGTTCAAAGTGCCATGTAAAGGGGAGGGGCGGCACCCAGGTGAACAGCTGGATGTCACGCCTGGGCCAGGAATTGGAATGTTGGGTGCAGAGGAGGAGCCCGGCGGGAAGGATGGGAATCCTCCCATCTGATTTGTGGATGGGCTGGGCAATGGGGACAGGGGTGTTGGGGGTGTTTGGGCAGATGACTGGTAGTGTGGGGGGCGTGCATTAGGTGCCATTGCTGACGGGGGAGGCTGGCCATGAGAGGACTGAGATGGGGGTATAGGGGGCTGAGGTGGGGGAGGGGGGTAAGGAGCAGTTGAAGGGTGTCCATGGTGACTGGAATTAGATGACGGGGAGAGTGCAGGAGGTTGATTTGGACCTCCACGGTTTTGGTACAAAGCAGACTCTCGCAGATTTGAGTCCCTATCTCTGTCTCTGGGCCCAGGCTGATAGTGAGGATGAGGTGGGTGAGGGTGTGGGTTCCCCCCGGGCCCTGAATACTCTCGCCCCAGGTTAGAAGCCACCCCGGGTGGGCTTAGATACTCTCGATTTGTGCCAGCAGAAGGAGGTGCTCCAGCAGGAAAATCCTTTCCTCCAGGGGGAGGATACTCTCTGTGGAAGTGGTCTGGTCCAGAGGAGGGGGTTTGTGCCTGGTCCATGTGAGCAGGAAAGTCCCGGTTGGCTGGGTTTGATGGATGTGGGTGTGGGTGTGGGGGCAGGGAAGAATGAGAAGGGTGGCTGGTGTTGTTTTGGGGTGATGCAGGTGGATCTCTGCTCAGCATTGGCGTCCCGGGTAGTCCACTCGTTGAACTTGGGGGGTTTCCTTGAGAAATGGAGTTGCTGTTTGGGTTACTGTTGCCTACAACCTCTCTTGTTTGGCCTCCAAACTCACCCCATCTGCCTCCATCTTTGTCTCTAGGATGCCCCCCTACGGTTCCATTGGGGCCAAAGTCTCTACTCTGGTTTTGGTTTGGCAGAGGAAACTCCCTCCCTCCATCCCGCTCCCTTTCCCTTTCTCGCTCCCTATCTCTGAAAGCTGGGACAAAGTCTCTTCTTTCAGGGCCAATGTTAGCAGGTCCATCTCTTCCTGTACCTTGGAAATCCCGGTTCTGACCCACTGACAGACCTCCAAACTCCCTGCCTTGGATGCTGTTTGGCCCGCCCATCCCACCACATACACTATTACTATTACCACCACTACTACTGTTGCTGCTATTACCAATGGGAGCAGAGAACTCCCTGTTGATCTCCCTCCCCCCACACTCCCCCCTCGCTCCCCTCTCCCTCTCTCCTGCAGCCCCCCTCTCTCTGTCCCCTCCCCCTCCAGCGTACCTGGGAAGGTACTCCCTGTGGGGGTGGGGGTGAGGATGGGGGAGGTAAGAGGGGTGGGAGGAGGAGTGCCGAGAGGATGGGGGGTTATAAACAGAGGGAAGTTGCTGCTGCTGGACTGGGGGCTGGTGCTGGTGTGGGTGGTGGTTGCCAGGGTAACGGGTGTAGCCCCAGCTCCCCTGGCAACCAGTGGCTGCGCCACCCTGCCAGCTGGTGGAGCTGTAGTGGTGAGGGTGGGTGGAGGGTTGGGTCTGAGGCTGGGACTGAGACTGTGGCTGGGGGCCGGTTTGTGGCAACAGAGAAGGAGGAGTGGACTGGGTCTTGTCCAGGAGTTTGTCTGCTTTCTCGATTTTGTCTCTTTCTGTCTTTACCTCAACTGGCAGGTTTTGTCCCCCAAGCTCCAGGGGCTTTAGGGCAGGGGGAGGAGGAAGAGGAGGGGGCAAGGAGTGAGGAATGTTGGGGCTACTATGGGTAAAATCTCCTCCCGGGATAGTTGTCTTGGTCACGCACTGTGTGCTGGCTTTGGAATTCATTCTGTTGCCACCAAGTGCACCGTCAACACCTGTAGGTCCACCGTACTCGACCTTACACATCAATTTGGAGTCCAGGGAGAAATATGACTTCCTCCCGCTATTGCTGTCATTTGATGAATCTCCTGTTCCGCGGAGAGAGGGGTTGAGACCAGCTGAAGAGCAAGGAGTGGAAGGGGGCTTAAGAGAAGGGCAGTCTTCAATTCGCGCATCCGCATCAGGCTTCTCTCCATCTCCACAGGAGTCCTCCCCCCTTCCCTCTCGTAGTGCCCTTCTATCCTCTCCTGCCACCTTCCCTGCTCCTCCCTCTTTGCTTTTCTCCCTCTCTCCTTGCTTTGGTGAGTCAGGGCCATCGGAATCAGAGTCCAGGCTACCCAGGGGGGACGCGGAGAGACTCGGGGATGAGGAACGATTGTCCTGGTCTATATCTCGCCCACTGCTCAGACTACTGCTGCTATTCGCCAGGCTCCCTACGACTGAACTCCTGCTGCCCTGGGATTGGCCGTCCTCGTTGTCACTCTCGCGGGATTGGCTGGCAACAGAGGTTGGAGGTGGGACAGCAGAGGGAGCCAAGTTGTCAGTCGAGTGTGTTGATGTTGGAGGGTTTGGGGTAGAGGCCGAATCCTGACAAGAAAAGATCATTTATGGATTAAGTAAAAATCTATATTTTGAGAAGGCGATAGTCTTGTCAAAGCATACATTTGCAGAAGCAAGGCATAATTGCTGAGACAGAGCCATTTGGGTAATTTAGCTGAATCAAATCTTTATAATTGCTCTTTATATAACAGGTTGATGAAATGTAACACAAACCTGAACTTTCTGCCTCTTTGGAGGAGACACAAGTTCCTCCCCCTCACTCTCTGATGAATCATGCCCTTGTGATCTGCGACTGAAGCGGTTTCCAGCCAATTCCTCACCGGCACCTCTTTGCTAAAGCAACACAAGACTTTTAATTCTGTAGTGACGCTTTTGAATTCCTAATAAGCATAGGTCTGTTTTTAGAACAAAGACTCGCTTGCATGCACACGAGCACCGACACACAGAAAACGTCAGTGTCAAACATGAAATATCAAGGAATTTCAAAATGCTAAGCTGTAAAACACAGGACGCAACAATACTGACAGTGCGAGGGTATGTCTGTGGCAATCATACTGATGACTCATACACTGTGAGCATGAACACACATGCGCACACACAGACACACATACACACACACTATTCAATACACAGAGGTACTTCTTTATTGCCAGTGACCCTCATCCTTGCATGCACAGTCGAAAAGTATTGCAGACAATAAAGATAGAGGGAAAATCAAGGTAGACTCTAACCGTTTGTCTATCGTTGCGTTCTGGGCGAGTGGGGCTGGAGTGCGGGCGTCTACCCCTTCTCTCCTCGCTTGCCCCCCGCCGGCGCCCACTGCGCATGGGCATCTGCAAACCAGAAGTCCAGTGTAAGACAAAGAGGTGAACAGAATCTTTTTTTTCCAAATTCTACCGGAAAAGGGGGTTGCAGGGATAAGGACGGAGATTAGGAAACAAGGATGAATGTGGGTTGGGTTGAAAGGTAACAGCGGCAACAAGTGTAGAACAATGAAGGAAGACAAGTCAAAATAAAAATAAGAGGACATGAAGGGCGTTAACATTAAAGAGCAGGGAGAAAATAAGCAAGAGAAAAATATAAACATGGAATCTACTAGTTTAGACCACATTAGTGTTTCTCACACCCAAGCAAATAATTCACATCTTAGTCACTCTGGTTAAAATGCGAACACATACTGAATGTAAAATCGTGAATCAGTGCTCCCCGGGGTACAAAAATGAGCTATATAAACTATTTCTGAGTTCAGCGTTGTTCATACCGATTCTTTGTGTGTCCGTGTTTTCATTATGTCTTCTTTAAAACGTCCATTTTACAACACAAGCCATTGCAAGGACAGAACTGGTTCCTGTTGCTGACTGACTGGGCCGTGTGTTAGACCATGGGAGCTAGCAAAACCTGTAAGGAATCATAAACAAAGAGGGCATTATTCAGTCTTTATCTGCATGGAAATCCGACAGAAAATCCAATGTTTTTCCAGAGAGCATTAGTTCACGCAGGGATGCAGTAATAAACGATGCTATCTGCTGGAGTGCACCATGCGTGGAGTTCAACAATCTGTGACATCGTGAAAACATCAGATTTTTTTTTTTTTTCTTAAACGGCAAAAAGCACGATTCGACATTTAAATTCCCAGCATGCTTCACACCGGATCGACACAACTGCTTTTCACTGCACTCAAAACAGTCTTCTTCTCTGCCTTCTGTCTTCACAGCAGCCAAAACCCACTGGCACAATAACAGAATGCCCTGGTTTGGCTGCTGTATAATTGGCTGGTGGAACACTAAAACACGGATACTAGGTG
>CAESWR010001002.1:1059176-1075492 GCA_903171835.1 Mullus surmuletus
CACACACACACACACACGCACGCGCACGTGCACACACAACACACACACACACACCACCTCCTCCCTCTGCCTGTAATTCTGCCACCAGGAGAAGGAAGGGATCCAGTGGGAGGCCAGGGACGAGCTCTCTGAAGCTGATGGGGAAGAGGAGGAAGACAGGAGGGATGAAGGCGTGGAGGAGGAAGATGACCACCACATCGAGTTCTGCCGAGTGTGTAAGGATGGAGGGGAGCTGCTCTGCTGTGACACCTGCCCCTCCTCCTACCACATCCACTGCCTCAACCCTCCTCTCCCCGAAATCCCCAACGGAGAATGGATCTGCCCCCGCTGCAGGGTGAGCTCCATGTGCATGAGCGTGCGTGCGCGTGCGTGAGTGTGCGCGTGTGGGCGGGCAGTCTTGCAGATTCCATCTTGTGCATGTTTTTTCAGAAGATGGAGCGGCTTTTTTTCGCCATCTACCGAGTGCATAAGTTTACATATAGTGTTGTAATTAAAAACACAGCTGTTCAGTTCTCCAGAACATTCAGTATTACTAATAAACAATAAGAATGATCTACTTGTTTTTTTTTCCCTTTTCTTGACAGTGTCCACAAATGAAGGGCAAAGTCCAGAAGGTTCTAACATGGCGCTGGGGGGAGCCGCCAGCCCCCACACCTGTCCCCCGGCCTGCTGACCTGCCTGCTGACGCTCCAGATCCCCCACCGCTGGTGGGCCGCAGGGAGAGGGAGTTCTTTGTCAAATGGTGCAATATGTCCTACTGGCATTGCTCCTGGGTGCTGGAGCTACAGGTACGGTACAAAGTGTGACATTCACCTCTCAGTCAATGATGTGGTAATTTTTCATTCTTCAGCATTCTGATTCTCTATGTTTTTTTATTCTGGGGTCTCCCAGTTGGAGCTGAACTGCCAGGTGATGTTCCGGAACTACCAGAGGAAAACCGATATGGATGAACCGCCGCCTGTGGACTTTGGAGGCGAGGGCGACGACGACAAAAGCACGAAGAGAAAGAACAAGGATCCCCTCTTTGTCCATATGGAAGAGGAGTTTTACCGCTATGGAGTCAAGATGGAGTGGCTGATGATACACCGCATATTGAACCACAGGTAGACACACAACATGCACAGGTTGCTATTGATATTAATTGTCCATGAGTTTGACACACAAAGTTAGCTATTTGTTATAGTTTTAGAACCCAGTTTTATCAAACCGCAGAGGAAGTAAAAGGTTACAATAAAATGTCACCTTTTAAGAGAATATCAATGTGAAAAAGATAAAATTATTATTCCCTTCACTGCACAGTAGTAGAGAGTAATAACAGTTTATAATCTTTCCTGTGGTTGTATCTTTCTAGTGTTGACAAAAAGAACAATGTACATTACCTGATTAAATGGAGAGATCTCGCCTACGACCAGTCGACCTGGGAGAGCGAGGACATGGACATCCCCGACTTTGACACCTACAAGCAGACGTACTGGAATCACAGGTACGCAGAGGTTCACAAAACAACAGAAAACGCTTCCCTCAACTGTAAACAAGTACATTTTTTTAACGGTCACCGATCTGATACATTTTCTCAGAGAACTAATGATCGGTGAAGAGGGCAGACCTGGCAAGAAGCTGAAGAAGCCAGTCAAAGTGAAGAAGGCAGAGCGGCCCCCCGCTAATCCAGTTGTGGATGTAAGTATTTTAGAAATTTAAAAGCACCCATTGTTATTGTCTACATGCCAGTCTTCATAGGTTAGCAAGTTAAAAAATGAAGGCCTGTGTGAAGTATCTTCTCTGGGTTAATTGAAGATGCCAATTAGGACAGGCGTTAAATGTATGTTGGGTATTTTTTGCAGCCCACCATCAAGTTTGACCGCCAGCCCGACTACCTGGACAGCACCGGAGGCACCCTACATCCCTACCAGCTGGAGGGGTTGAACTGGCTGAGGTTTTCTTGGGCGCAGGCCACCGACACCATCCTCGCCGATGAGATGGGTTTGGGCAAGACCGTGCAGACCGCTGTCTTCCTCTACTCGCTATACAAGGAGGTAAGGGAATATCAATAGTAAACTCATTTAAATACCTGAACTGCTGATTTTTTATGTAACTTATGAGGCTAAAGTGTCCCGTCTGCCCTGCCCTGACAGTCAGTGTCAAGGGAGGGGTATCAGACAAGTGACGCACAGCAAGTCTGCCCATTAAAGGGGATGAGTTCTGAGTATTGACCTCAATCCTAAAGGCAGGGCAATACAGACAAGTTGACTAACATCTCTCGAGGTGATTGCAAACATACAAATCTGCACACTTTTCCACTATATTTTTCTCTTTATCTTTTCAACAGGGGCACTCCAAAGGTCCCTTCCTGGTTAGCGCTCCGTTGTCCACCATCATCAACTGGGAGAGAGAGTTTGAGATGTGGGCCCCAGACATGTACGTGGTGACGTACGTGGGGGACAAGGACAGCAGAGCTATCATCAGAGAGAACGAGTTCTCCTTTGAAGGGAACGCAATTCGTGGTGGTAAAAAGGCATCAAAAATGAAGGTAATATTCAGTTTGCAATAATTCATCGTTTCATGAGAGTATTGCCACTGTAGCGCTGTTTTCCTGTGTGGTATTTCCACTCATGTGCCTTCGTCACTGCGCTTCACAGAAAGACTCAACAGTCAAATTCCATGTCCTGCTGACATCCTATGAGTTGATTACCATTGACCAGGCTATTCTGGGGTCCATTGAATGGGCCTGCTTGGTTGTGGACGAGGCACACAGACTGAAGAACAACCAATCTAAGGTAGCTGAGAGCGACTACTTTATGTTTTTTTCCCCCCGTACTTGATGCATGGTTCTCATTTTGTGCATGCATTATCATTTCAACAGTCTATATTAGTATGTCAACTTCAAAACTTCTGTTTTGCTTTTTTTCACCTGCCAGTTCTTCAGAGTGTTAAACAACTACCCACTGCAACACAAGCTGCTGCTGACCGGCACGCCTCTTCAGAACAACCTGGAGGAGCTTTTCCACTTGCTTAACTTCCTGACCCCAGAGAGATTCAAGTCAGTATTCTGTTATCTGTCCTCAGCACATGTGGCTGTATTGCAGACGCAGGACGTAGATGTCCACACTGACACTCCAGTAAATTATCTTTTTTTTCTCCTTTTCTTTAGCAATCTGGAAGGCTTCCTGGAGGAGTTTGCTGATATCGCCAAAGAGGACCAGATCAAGAAGCTCCATGACATGCTGGGTCCACACATGCTCAGGAGGCTGAAGGCCGATGTGTTCAAACACATGCCATCAAAGACAGAGCTCATTGTTCGAGTGGAGCTCAGTCCCATGCAGAAGTAAGTGATAAGAGAAAATGGGATAGGAGAAAATACTTAGAAATTCTCTAGAAAACCTCTGTTTTGTTTCATTATGTATGAGTTCTGCATGATGTGCGTTATTAAACCAGAATTTGATATGTTTGATCTGTTGGTTTCTGAACATGCTTGTTGTTTCTTTTCTCCACGTAATCCAGGAAGTACTACAAGTTTATTTTGACTCGAAACTTTGAGGCTTTGAATACTCGTGGTGGTGGAAACCAGGTCTCTCTGCTCAATGTGGTGATGGATCTTAAAAAATGCTGCAATCACCCCTACCTCTTTCCTGCAGCTGCTATGGTACGCTCTTTTTCACCAAATGTTGTGGCTTCTTCTAAGTATGCGTGATGATGTATTCACTGCTACTTCTTTGTTGCTCCCCGACTGCAGGAGGCACCAAAACTTCCAAACGGGATGTATGAGGGCAATGCACTGACCAAGTCTTCGGGGAAGCTGATGCTTCTCCATAAGATGATGAAGAAGCTGAAGGAGGGCGGTCACAGGGTTCTGGTCTTCTCCCAGATGACAAAAATGCTCGACCTGCTTGAGGATTTCTTAGAAAATGAAGGATACAAATATGAAAGAATTGATGGAGGAGTCACTGGCAACTTGAGACAAGAGGCCATTGATCGCTTTAATGGTGATGCAACTGAACATGTACGCTAATGAACCATTTGTCTTCTTCAGTGTTGTAATTTGGATTTGTGTTTGTCCTTCCAACAGCTCCTGGTGCTCCCCAGTTTGCTTTCCTGCTCTCTACCAGAGCTGGTGGTTTGGGGATTAACCTCGCCTCTGCTGACACTGTCATAATATACGACTCGGACTGGAACCCCCACAATGATATCCAGGTATGAAACCCTCACATTCAACGTGTGCTTATTTTGATGATAGGTGTTTATATATGGTTTTTTGTCGTGTGTGTCCTAGGCGTTCAGCAGAGCTCACCGTATTGGCCAGAACAGGAAGGTGATGATCTATCGCTTTGTCACAAAAGCCTCGGTGGAGGAGAGAATCACGCAGGTCTGTGTAAAGCTCTAATTGTACCGACTTGCGTTTTGCTCTGTTGCCTGCCCAGTAACTGTTTTTTTTTTTTGTTTTCTTTTTTTTCCCACCAACTGTCTTCACCAGGTGGCAAAGAAGAAGATGATGCTCACCCACCTGGTGGTGCGGCCCGGTCTTGGCTCCAAGACAGGTTCCATGTCCAAACAGGAGCTCGATGATATCCTAAAATTTGGAACGGAAGAGTTGTTCAAGGATGAACTCGGAGAGGGTTAGTCAGCCTCAACACGATGCCAGATACAGCTAATGTTTCGGCTCACTGGCATCTTACAATTTGCGGAATTAGTATAGAAAAATGGGTTTTAGATCGTGGTTTTCCACCTTCTTATCCGCATGTCACCGCCATCAGGTGATAACAAGGAGGATGACAGCAGTGTGATCCACTACGACGACCACGCCATCGACCGGTTGCTTGACAGGAACCAGGACGCCACGGACGACACCGAGCTTCAGAGCATGAACGAATACCTCAGCTCCTTTAAAGTGGCCCAGTATGTGGTCAAAGATGAAGATGACGAGGTAGAGTATATGTGTGTCTAAGAAGTGCGAACTCACGACTTGATCGTTTTTTTTGACTTTGCTTTAACAAAGTTACATTTTCGACCTCGGTGCCGTGCGTAATATGTCACATCAAGTATTTGCTTTCGTTGAGGAGGAGGAGGTGGAAAGAGAGGTGATCAAGCAGGAGGAAAGCGTGGACCCCGACTACTGGGAGAAGCTGCTGCGGCATCACTACGAGCAGCAGCAGGAAGATCTTGCCCGCAATTTGGGAAAAGGCAAAAGAACTCGAAAGCCGGTCAACTACAACGACGGTTCCCAGGAGGACCGAGGTATAAGACAGGGTACAGAACAATATATAATGCAACCTCTTCTTCTGTGTGTGCTGTGCAGTGCCGTTGTTGGATTTGTGTTTGTGTTGGTGTTACGTTGGTAGGACCTGCAGTCACAATAAGTGCATGGCATGACCGTTCTGTAACTATGTCACATGGGACTGAGCTTAGGGATATTTTAGTTATGTTTCTGTCGTTTTAGTATTTTTTTTTTTCCTCAGAACAAATGAGAAGTAACATAATGTAGAAAGGACATCAAAAACCAATAATAGATCAGTTATATAGCAGGCCCTCTTCCTTAAAATGACTATTCTCGCAAATATTCCCTTATTTAGTTATTTAGTGGATCTTAAGCCAAACTAAGAATAGCTTAGACTAACTATTTCTTCATTTTAATTTTTTCCTAATTGAGAGAGGCAGGTAAACATAAAAGGATGCCGGTGGTCGTGTTTCCCACAGCAACCAGCCTTGACACAAAGTATCTATTTGGCATTGAGGAATTTAGTGAAGATAGCAGAGCGGCATTTATTTAAAAAATGTTAATATTTATGTTAATTTTCCTCTGATCCTGTTCTTATCCTCTTCTGTGCTCTTAACACAGATTTATTTGAACAGGTGCAGAAGAATTACACAGACAGCAGCAGGGGTCCGATTTGTTGTTTTGTGAATTGTTTATATTAGCAAACCTAATAGAGGGTTAGGACTGTAAATTTAGGAATAGCGAAGCAAACGCTCAGTTTAACGCCGGAATATTCAGTAATTGTCGAATGCATGATGAATGTTTTCACCAGATTTTTCAAGTTTAGGTGTGTTTGTAATTTTATAGAAGAACCTAAATCTTAGGTTCTTAAGTTGAGTAGTTGGGTGTTGGGTGAAAAACCTGCTAAATGGGGATCTTTTTCGATTTCTTGTCATTATTTACGTTCTTCCCTTTGATTTGCTCTGTATTACTATAATAGTAAGTTAACTTTTAATTAATTAACCTGCCAAGATGCCTGTGTGAGAGTAGCGTTATGGCTCCGAATTCATGATGATATTAATTTTAGCTATTGATTTGATTCTGTCTTGGTGGTGAAGAATCTCTCCTCGGTTTTTCTTACTCATCAACATCTGTCTGTCCATGATTCTTCCAGACTGGCAGGAAGATCAATCTGACAACCAGTCTGATTACTCAGTGGCCTCAGAGGAGGGTGACGAGGACTTTGATGAACGGTCTGAAGGTATGGCTCACTGTTTTGATCAATGGCGTTTTGATAAGGGGGAAGGGGGGAAGGGTCCGTGTGCTTGGCTATTTGTTGTGAATAGGCTGTGAGTGTACACAAACTAACTTTAAGAACTGATCTAATCAAAGCTTGGGACGGAACCCTAATCAGTAGGTAATAACGAATCTCGATTTATTGGCTTCTTCACCCTCAACTAACCTCTAACCACTTTCCAACTGCCCCCCGCAGACGCATATTCAGATTCAGATGAGGACTATGATATCCGCAGTGGCAACCTCTATATCAAGTCATCAAAGTGCATCTTCCCCCCTGAGTGTAGAAAGAACAGAAAAGAGAAAAAGACAAATGGAAGAAAAGACGAGCAACAAAGCAAAGAAACAGGGAGACACATTACCATCGCTAGTTTCCTGGTCAGCCGGACTGTCTGACTGCACTTTGTTGAAGCTTATATTAACTGTTAATCGAGTTCCAAATTGTTCATAGGCGGTAAGCTATGTAGTTTTTTTTTTCAGCAATGTATTTTTTTTACATTTTATTTCCATTAACTTTGGTTCTACTGCTATAATTTGATTACATACGTTGTATCGCACCTTCGCTTTCATTTGTAAATGTCCTGAAAGCAAAATGAGTTAAATGTAGAGGTGCTGAGAGATTGTGAGGAGAGGCAGCTTCAGCGGGATGAGACGTAAGTTGAGCTCTCTCACACAGAAACCTCAGGGCAATTAAAGCACACGTGATCATATTTCAGAGTTGAGTTCGATTGTAACTCCAGTGATTTGCAGAACAGCTTGAAAAGAGGACCTCATCTCAGATGGGCTAACTTTATTTGCTTCCTCTCAGCTAATGCCCGGAGGCCAAACCGCAGAGGGCTGAGGAACGACAGGGACAAACCTCTGCCTCCGCTGTTGGCCAGAGTCGGAGGGAACATCGAGGTGAGTCCTCTGTCAGACGGTTAAGGAAATTAGTTGTTTTTTCGGTACTATTTGGCATTTCAATCGCATACCTTTTGTCATCTTAAATTACCTGCCAGGTTTTGGGCTTCAACGTGCGACAGAGGAAGGCTTTCCTGAATGCGGTGATGCGTTACGGGATGCCTCCGCAGGATGCTTTCACCAACCAGTGGCTGGTCAGGGACCTCCGAGGGAAGTCTGAGAAAGAATTCAAGTGAGTCTTGTGCGAATGTTGCAATACTGTTAAATAGTGGAAAGCCAAGCTCCTGCTGTGTGCGCAACAGGGATGCTGCATCAAAGCCTCTGAGCTGTTTAAGTTGTAGGAATGGTGGGAATACTTGAGAACAGACACCTGCCCATTTTGTCAGAGAAGTTTCAGATTTTACGCCTTTTAAAGACAACTTGGTGCTCAAATATGACGGCGGATGAATAAATGAAAGTCAAATAGTCATGAATTCATAAATGACCTTCTGCTGCGTTATCAAATGTATTCCCAGTGAAACGTGTTCACCTTCTCTTCAACACGTGCTTGCAGGGCGTATGTTTCTCTCTTCATGCGGCACCTTTGCGAGCCAGGGGCTGACGGTGCGGAGACCTTCGCAGATGGCGTCCCACGTGAGGGTCTCTCACGGCAACATGTTCTCACTCGCATCGGCGTGATGTCCCTTATAAGGAAAAAGGTTTGACTTCTTTGACTTTCTTCATATTAAAAACTCAGCGGGCATTGATGGGGAAAAAAACGGAAGCGAATTTGCTGATCAAATGATGGATGCATTGATTGACAGGTGCAGGAGTTTGAGCACGTGAACGGTCAGTGGTCCATGCCCTGGATGGCCGAGCTGGAGGAAAACAAAAGGGCGGCGGCGTTGGCTGCGGGGGAAGACCCCAAAACTCCTTCCACTGGGACGCCTGCAGACACACAGCCCAACACTCCTGTACCAGGTGCTCACACGTGTCCACACACACTCAATCTTTAACCACTAGTTCTATGGCTTTCAGGGTTTGCTCCTCAACCTGAATTAATTATTAAAATCAAACAAACCTGAACATTTTGCCGGCATCAATGTATTTCCAGTGGCATGCGTGTTTGTGTTCCTCGTCTCACGCTACCAAACAGGCTGGATGTCAAGAGGGTTCACTCTGTGCATCGGTCTCAGCACCTGGGCGCGTTGGTTCCATAGAGAATGAATGGAGTGAACCCTCCCGTCAGTCATCCAGTGTTATTGGGGGGAAGCCAATTACAATGTTAAACAACAACAGTTCATTGCCTTTTAAAGGGTTTACTTGCATAATTATGCCATATTATCATTACATTAGTTAAAAAATTATCTCAAAATAATGCTGAGAATCGTAACGTTTACTGGCAATAATTTGTGGGACAATATATCGTCCAGCAAAATTTGTTATCGTGACAGTGCTACTAAAAATCTGGTAATGTCATCTCATCTCGTTGATCCTGCTGAAAAACCGTTACATAAACAATGTATCGCAAAACACCACTTTTGTGGTGATTTTCATCAAGTGACATGCATTTCCTCCCAGCCCTAACCTCAGCACCACACGCTTAACCTCCACCATGCTTTTACCTCCAACTGAGGTTGCCTGACTATAGGCCTCAAAAACAAAGCTTAACCCAGAGGCATAATGTACATAACCATTTTTTTTTTTTACTGAAAGAGAATTCCTTTGTGACAAAGGGCTGTCTTCAGACTCACCTTGCCAATATAACCACTCACACCCCCTTGTGGATGCAACCGAAAATTCACGACCCCCTGTAGTATCACCATGGATGTTCCATCCTTGTGTGTTTGTCGTAACCTTTTGTTTTATTGATGTTTTACAGAGGATTTGTCAAAGTCGGAGGATAAGGACGACATTAAGAAGGAGGGAGAGGAGAGCAAAGGAGTGAAGAAGACTGAGGATCCAGAGGTTAGATGCGCTCCATATCACACACCATTTTGTTGCACGTTTGTTTTTCAGCAGTGACGTATTTGTTCAAAAAGTTGACATCGTTCTGATTTGAAACGGACTTCTTTCACTTCCCAGATCATCGAAATCCCAGATGAGTCCGAGAAGTCCCCCATCCAGGAAAAGAAAGAAGTAGAAGCTGCTGCAGAGAGGGAGGAGAAAGACAAGGAGGCTGCAGGCACCGAGGAAGGGAAGGAGAAGGAGGCCGAAGACGCAAGCAAGGACAAAGAAGACAAAGACAAATCGTCAGAGGCTGCAGAGAAGGACTCTTCTACGGCCGAGGTCAAGGCCGAAGGTTCAGATGGCAAGGCAGAGGAAGACGTCAAGTCTAAAGGTGAGGTGGCTATTCCACCCGTGCTGTTTCCTTGTTTCCTTCCTCCTCTTATAATGTGCTTTGTCATCTTTCAGCCGAGGAAGGAAAAGACGAGAAGATGGACACGAGTTCTCCAACGGAAAAAGGTGAATGAAGGACAAAAACAGGACGAAATTGGAATTTAGAAGACAGCGCTAAACCTCTTTTTAACATTCCTCCGTCTGTTTGTCGCCTCACAGATCAAAAAGAGGAGAAGGACGCCGTGAAAACAGAAGACTCCAAACTGCAGAACGGAGAGAACACCAAAGAAGTAGCAGCAGCAGCTGCGCCGGTGGTTAATGTTAGCGAGGAGAAGAAGAAAGCCACCAAGCAGAGGTTCATGTTCAACATTGCCGATGGAGGATTCACAGGTAGACACACGCACGCACGCACGCACGCACGCACGCACGCACGCACGCACGCACATACGCCATTTTCTCATGCAATTCTCATGACCTCTCTGCCTGCTTTTTTCCAGAGCTTCACTCCCTGTGGCAGAATGAAGAGAGGGCAGCCACTGTCACCAA
This sequence comes from Mullus surmuletus, assembly GCA_903171835.1. Taxonomy (NCBI): domain Eukaryota; kingdom Metazoa; phylum Chordata; class Actinopteri; order Syngnathiformes; family Mullidae; genus Mullus; species Mullus surmuletus. Next base: position 1,069,426 of record CAESWR010001002.1, read on the forward strand.
GAAGACCTTTGAGATCTGGCACCGTCGCCATGACTACTGGCTGCTGGCCGGCATCATACAGTATCCTTTCTAAGGGACAAGGATGGAGGATGAATGGAGGATTTCTGTTTTTTTCCTTCCATCACATCACTGCATGGCCAAACATATTTTACCTTCTGGCTCATCTTTTGGGCCAGAAAAAAATGAGAATAAGTCTGTTTTTTTATTGCACTCACAGCTCCAAAGTACATCCCTGCTCTGTATGACTCTTGTAAGATGAAAAAGCCCCTTTCGACTTTCAAGTTGTTATCCCTGACCTCGCTGTGTCAGACACGGCTACGCTCGGTGGCAGGACGTGCAGAACGACGTGAGGTTCGCCATCCTCAATGAGCCCTTCAAAGGGGAGATGAGCAGAGGGAACTTCCTGGAGATCAAGAACAAGTTCTTGGCCCGCAGGTTCAAGGTAAACCCCCCTCTAGTCCACTTGGGAAGTTTCCACCTGTCCCTATACCATCTAACCCACGCTCGTTCCTCCCCCCCCTTGCAGTTGTTGGAGCAGGCCCTTGTAATTGAGGAGCAGTTGCGCAGGGCGGCGTACCTCAACATGACGGAGGACCCTGCTCACCCCTCCATGGCACTCAACACCCGCTTCAGCGAGGTGGAGTGTCTCGCCGAGTCCCACCAGCATCTCAGCAAGGAGTCCATGTCTGGAAACAAGCCAGCCAATGCAGTTCTGCATAAAGGTGAGAAACCACATCTGATCTTAGCAGGAGTGTCTGAAATGTCTTCTATTTGTGTATATTTTTATCTAGCCATTTTTTACCAGTATGCATATGATGTACATTAAGGCTGTCGCAGTATACCGGTATTGACAATGATTGTGGTGTTATAAAAAATGACATTTCAATATTGTGTTAAAAATGCATATACGATATATCGTGTAAATGATCCACTGCCACTTGAAAAGTGTGTTTTTTACATTTACCGATGTTTTCTTCAAAAATCATTTTTGTTTTAATGTTATAGTTGTATCAGATGCTGCACCTTGTGGATGCTCTGTTTATCAGTCAATCTGGTTACTTTGACTTGCTATTGAGTGTAATTGCACTTTGAATGCAGTTGTACAATTACTGTTTTCTTAATGTCTTTACACCACGTTAGACAGGGATTTTGATTGTAATTAATCTGCTTAAAGAGAAAAAAAATATATAAGTAAAGTTTAATCAGTTTAATTGATTGTACCATTATTATTTAAGTTTTTGTTGATATCTTAATAATATTGTTATGGAATTTTTGCCCAAGATAATAGTGAAGTGAAAATCTGATATTGTGACAGCCCTGATGTACATATATGAGAATATATGATGTAGCTGTTAGAATAACTAGTATCCTTATATGCTATGTTTAGATTTTTTTAGATTCTTTGATTCAGTCTAATAGATTCATTTCTTAAACAGCAACCTGCCTCTGTAATTAGGTTCCTTGAAATTATTATACAGAGAAACCTGATTTTCTGATTACCCTGGAACAGTTTTTATGAAATATGTTTATTATCCTGTAGAATGTATGTTTTGTTCCAGTATGTGATTGTTGAGACTCACTGTCGCTGTTGGTTTTTAATAACTGTGTTTCATCAAACAGAAATTGATACCACGCCGAAACAGTCTCTGCTCAGAAGATCGCGGATGTGCTAAAAGCTAACTTCTGGGTTATATTTCCAGTTCTTAAACAGCTGGAGGAACTTCTGAGCGACATGAAGGCTGACGTCACACGTCTCCCGGCGACGATCGCCAGGATACCCCCGGTCGCCGTGCGACTGCAAATGTCAGAGCGGAATATCCTCAGCCGACTGGCCAGCCGGGGGCCCGAGGTCACCGCCCAGAGTCAGGCGCAACCCTCGCAGCAGATGCAGGTGCCGCGCTGACCCCTCACCCCACACCTCTCACACTCACCACCGGTGTAGCAAATGTCCTCCCCCTCCTCAAACTCTCCTTGTACAGCACGGTCAGGTTAGCCCTTCTCGCTCTGCACCCACAACCCATCTCCGGACTCCGAAGAGCATCAGCTGTGCTGCTGGACTTTGACTGAAAGACTGGAACTGTAGATGTAGGACGGGAGTGAATGGAAGAATCACTTCTCTCTCTGTGGCAGACTAGAAACAGGTCCTTCCCCTCTGCTGGGAGGCAGATGTAACTCCTCTAACCTAAGCACTGTCGCCGTGGCCGAACTGCGGGCAGCTCCACTGATCCGTAACGTTCTGTCTTCACAGCAGGGTCAAACGTCTTTATGTAACTAAATGTATCATGAAATTGAAGAGGCTAGACAGAAGAAAAAGCAGCATGCTTGGAGTATACCGGTGCTTTGTAGTAATTTTTTGGATTATTCAAGACTTCGAGGGATTTTATTGTGCTCATTTTCACGTTTAGGAAATCGTGAAATCGTTTTCGGCTTTTCTTTGAAAGTCAACTGTCCTCACATGTCTGTGTGTAGCGTGTGTGTATGCGTGCGTCCAGGATGTGTGTACAAAAACAGGGCATATTGATGTGCGTCTCTACTGCGGAACGCCCCCCCCCTCCCTCCCCACCGCCCATATCGACACTGTTACAGGCTGTTACTGTCATTTTTTCTGTCAGTCAGTCAAGTACGACATCTTTTTCCCCCCACGTCCTTTTCGCCCCAAGCGCCCGTCCGTCTCCTCGCTTCACACGGACCCTCCGGGTTCAGCTCTCTCTGCTCATACCCCAACTCGCACCTCAACATTCCTAAATCCCTGGAAAACTCCCGCGTTTGCCTGAAATAAGGACATGCAACGGCTTTCCGGCTTTTAGGTACATTGGAAGGTTTTGAGAATGATGGCAATCTTAAATTAATTTAATTTCTTACTGTCTATTGTTGTTTTACATTATTGAATATTATTATGGTTACCACCTTGTTGTTTTTATCATTGCTGTTTGTTTTTATGGACTACAATAAAAGGTCAACCGTTTTTCAGGCGTTTTTGTCTTTTTTTTTTCCGCCCTCATATGGATTGCGTGGAACTTTAGCACAGATAATGAAATGAAATAAAGCAGAACATGATTTTTTTTTTTTTACCTTCACGGCTAAACAAGAACCGCAGCTCTTGTAGTTTGAGTTCGTCCAGATACCTGGTGAACAAACCAAAATAACTTTCTCTCTTTCTCCAAAATTTGAATTCAGACTGAGGTTGCATGACCAGACTCCACATGACCAGTGCTTCTGACACTTACAGTTCCCCAAAATTGTGACTTTCAGAGCCAAAAAAAAGGGTCCGCAGCAGTATTTTCTTACTTCTACTGAGTTGCAGGAGCTTCTGCACCCCCCTGCCCCAGATCTTTACTTACATTTCTATGCTTGCACATAACACACCGATCGATGTTTAGATGAGTAACATACTTTGAATAGAAGTTTGATTTCCTACATGGCTGTTTATTTTTGGAAGGAACAACTTTTTTTTTTTGGCATATTGGAGAGGTTGTGAGAGGAAGAGGGCACAGGAACTGGCGCATTTTCTCGCATAGATAGTTGGGTAATTAAGAAAATTAGAGTAAATTGCAGGGCGGGAGGAGGATTGGCTGGGCTCGGTAATGAAGCCTGATATCTTATCGGGAGAGAGAGTCGCGGGCCGAGCAGCTCCTAGAGAGCCAGGAATGCAGCAAGGAAGGAACAACGGGGGGGACGCTAACCCGGAGTCTGCAACGCCCGAGTGCCTGCTGATGGTAACCCGACTCGGGAGCGTTTCTGCTGGACTCCCAATGCACGCATCATCTCGGCCCGGACCCCCGCTGACCCGAATGCACACAGGAGGAGCCTCGCCGATGTCGTGCCGGTGAGTCCCCAATGTGTTTGCTGAAACTTAGGTGGTTTTTCTCTCTTAAAATGTTTGTTTGCTCTGCTTTCATATTTTCCTGCCCGCAACCTGTTTCTCTTCTTAAACTCTGTAACTACCGCCCCCGCCAGTTAATTTTTTACCTCCTTTTCTACCTGCTGTATGCAAAAGCTTTAGCGTTTCGTGACGAACACAAACCGTTTTATTATCGTTCTGTTTTAATGCACGATTGCCGTTTGAATATCATTGAAAATCTGCATTAAGAGAGTATAACAGAACTAGAAGTGGAAAATGTTTTGGTAACACTTTATATTAAGGTACCCTAATAAGCGTTAATTAATGCTTTATATGCATCAATTAACCATTGATAAGCATTAAGAATTATAAGATGTTCATAAACATTAATAAGACTTTTTTAAGTCAAATGTTCTAATAAGCAAAATTAATTGTATTATTATCCTTTAATTAATACTTTACATAATCCTTTTGTTTACAAGCATCCTATAATGCCTTATAAGTGCTTATTAATTGTTAACTGACTCTTTTAGAGTTTTAGTTTTGAGCTCCCGAAGGGGGCGTTACCAAGCTCTGACTGGTGCGATGCCACCAAAAAGTGGAGCAGGTCGTCCAAACATTTACACGAGCCACAAGTGTGATGGAGAGCAAATTAGTGTTTGTGTTTCATTTAGAGGTATTTCTTTTTTGATCAAGTTAAAAGAAAGCAGATTTAAAGAACATTTTGTGTTTTAGCTTCTCTGGATTAAAATGTATTGAGTCAGAATGATCAAAAATTTAAACTTCATAAACACCCGACTGAAAAAACTGCTGCATGTGGTGCAAACCCTGAGAATGTTATGGTGCAGGTACCTTGAGATTTTACCTCTAAAAAAGTGGTCTCTTAGTTTGAAATATCACCTTGCAAATCCTTGAATATGAATAAATAATGATAAACGGCAGAAAGATGATCTCGACTGCAACTTTGTTCCGTAACAGGGAAAAAATACAACTGAGAAATGGATAATAAATGAACCTCTCGGGGGGGAAAAGCAGTCACAGAAAGTATCATTATTGTTGACTTTCTCTCCTGAATCCTGCAGAGTGAAAAGTGAGGCCGCTCACAGACAAAACATTCTCAGCTGCTGAAGATGCGAATTGGAAGATTGCAAAATGCAATAGCTGGCGTTAACCACGACACCTGCAGCACTGTGTGTGTGTGGGTGGGTGTGTGTGTGTGTGTGTGGAGGACCACGTTCTTCGCTGCAACTGAGTTCTTCCACAAACACATTTACACACATTTGTGTCTTCATAAATGTTTCGACGACCGAACCAATACAGGTTTATTCAGTGTTGCCACAAGGAACACAAAGTACTTTTCATGAATGACAAACCGGCACGCTCACGCCTTTCATCGGTAAACACTATTTGCAAGTTAAATGTGGATTCTTCCGTTTCCCTCTTAGGTATGTTTAATGGTCTTTTCATCATTTCATTGTGTGTGTGTGTGTGTGTGTGTGGGGGGGGGGACGTATTAAGCCAGGTAGAAGGTGTCACATCCACATTCTTTTCAAGTTATTGTATGACCTGAGACAAACACACACACACACACACACACACACATGCACACACACACACACACAAATTCACATATTTATATGAGGGGGGAAGGTTGAGCTGCAAATGAGGAAGTGTTCTGTGACTCTGACCTTTGTATGTGTTCACATAGACACACATGCACACTCTCTCTCACACACACACACACACACACACACACAGTCACACATGTGGGCAAACACACACCTGGAAGTACAAGAGCAGACAGGTGGGCAGGCGAAGGGGGAAACGTGGCTTTGCGAGTCGCTGACAAAGAGAGGCAACACAAACGCTGCTTTTTGTGGAGCATTTGTTTGCGTAACCATGGAATCATCGTTCGGGATCCGGCGGCGAATCACGAGCTTTGTCCGCGCCGGAGGTTTTTTGCGACGTTTGTCATTGTCGAAGGAGCATCAGTGAGGAAGTCCATAGAATTTAAATACGCTTTGTTTTTAAACCCATCAGCTTTTTTCACTGCGGTCATTAAAAAAAGAAACGGCTCTATCTGTTGGCGGAATTCCGGCCTGTCAGCTGTTTTTTTTTTTTGGGTTGTTCCTGTCTTGCTTTCACTATTTTGTGAAAGGACCCGCAGAAAGGAAGGAAGGGGAGAGCGAGAGCGACAAGAGAGGAGGGGAGAGACTTAAGCAGCGC
>CAESWR010001004.1:4570-17875 GCA_903171835.1 Mullus surmuletus
GCTAAAGGCTCTGCAGCGTGGCTCCACTTTGTCAGTCATGTGACAGCGTGCGCTGCCGCCTTTAGCTCTGGCAAAGTGTGCCGCATGTCCATGGAACCAAACCGTCCCTGCTACAAAAATATATCAACATATAGATATAAAACACTCATGTCACATTCATGCAAAGTCTGCTTTTCTCACTAGTGCACCTGATATTAAACCCTGGACCTCAGTGTTCAGTCCAGCTGATCCACATCATGCAGAGAAAAACAAGAAACCCATCATGAGGTGATCTACGGTGGCCGACAAGGACCAAATGCACTGCGGAAGAAATGGCTGCAAGTACAAAAACACTGCAAATACACAAACTCAAACACAAGCGTAAACGAGGTGTAAAAGGACGAACGCGGTGAAAATGAAAAAGGTGATGCAGGAAACAAAAACAAATGCATCATCAGCTTCTGAGCTGCAAACAGAGAAACGATGCAAAGCACAACACGATGCAAACCAAGAGGGCTCCTCCAGAATAAAAGCACTGCAAAATGTGATTTTCATGTGATTATTTTTACACCAATCTCTAGTCCATAAATATATCACTTTACAACGCTGCACCTCACATGTGATGCCTGTTAATGACAGCAGTTCACTTATAAGCAGTGACGTGTGATCTCCACTTTGTGTCGCTGCATCAAGAGGGAGTGAAGAATATAAATACTCACCTCAGATATTTATATTTTTATTATTTTTATCCTATTATTTATGTACATATAATCAAATTAATTCAATTGTTCGAAGCCAAACTCCAGTCAGCTGTCTCCTCTCCTCCGTGTGTCTCTGCATTGAGCGGTTATGCTGAGAGCGCCCCCTGCAGGTTTGGTCAACTTCCATTGTGGCAACTGGTTTTGCAGTGTGTTTATTTTCGAGCTGCTTTATTGGTTTGCATCGTGTTGTGCTTTGCATCGTTTCTCTGTTTGCAGCTCAGAAGCTGATGATGCATTTGTTTTTGTTTCCTGCATCACCTTTTTTCATTTGCACCACGTTCGTCCTTTTACACCTCGTTTACGCTTGTGTTTGAGTTTGTGTTTTTGCAGTGTTTTTGTACTTGCAGCCGTTTCCCCACGCAGTGCATTTGGTCCTTCTCGTAGATCACCTCATGATGGGTCTCTTGTTTTTCTCCACATGATGTGGATCAACTGGACTGAACACTGAGGTCCAGGGTTTAATATCAGGTGCACTAGTGAAAAAAGCAGACTTTGCATGAATGTGACAGTGTGTTTTATATCTATATGTTGATATATTTTTGTAGCAGGGACGGTTTGGTTCCATGGACATGCGGTACACTTAGCCAGAGCTGAAGGCGGCAGCGTACGCTTTCACATGACTGACAAAGTGGAGCCACGCTGCAGAGCCTTTAGCTCTCTGACATCTAAAAAGGTGTGTGTGTGTGTGTGTGTGTGTGTGGACATCCCCGCCTCCCTGCTCTCCACTGGCTGTCAGGTTGTGCATCTCATTCATACAGAAAATATCTCACACACAGACGATACTTGACAATAACTTTCATCTTGCGTGAAAACAAGATTGTTTTTGAATTTAGATTTTTAAAAATGTTGTTATATGACGTGAAATTGGTTATAATTTTAATGGTGCATAAAGTATTGGAAATAAATGTTGTGATTCTTTAACAGTATCTGAAACCTTCACTTATGTCGTTCTTTACTAAAAAGAAGAAAAGAAAATGATCAATGATCTCTCTGCTGTTCAGTGTTTCCAGAAGATTAGTGAGTGAAGATGGTGATGATGAAGAGTTGAGTGGTAAAAACATTTGATGTTCAGTAAAATGTTGGAGCTACCAGTCATTGGCAGGTTGGTCAGAGATTTCATTGTAAACTCTGCAGTGGCGTCTGATTTCAATAACAACAGATAAGAACAAATACATGTAAAGAGAGCTCAGCTCATTTCAGTGTGAAAGGGCCACGTGACGTCATCAGCTAAATTATGGGTTAAGGTGGGTCAGGTGAACCCTTTCACACTGCCCAGATGACCCACGTCATTCCAGGTTCACCCTCAGGCAGCGAGAACGCAGCTCCACTTTCTCTCTTTGTTGTGCTTGTTGTTGTTGTTACACTTACAAACGGAGAATCAAATGTCAATCAATCAATTGTTGCTTCAATGTTATTTTCAACACACAACATAATCATATATCAAATATGTTTTCCAGACAGGATGAATTATGGGATGTAACTCAGGTTCTAGGTTGAAATGATGGGCGCCAGGGTCTGCCCCCTCTCTGACCTCCTCTTTCCTGCCTCCATATTGATCCATCGTACCATCAATATTGATCTTTGACAGATCTCACACAGATCACAACTGCCTCAGTGAGCTGTCAATCAAAAGCTGGAGGTAGCTGGTTGCATGGCAACAGCAGCTGTGAGAGGAGAACATGGCTGGATGGTCGGGATGGGAAGCTGTTTGTTCACCATCGAAGAACACAAGACATCTACAGAGAAACACTCTCAGCTTCATGTTTCAGGAGACGCTGAGCTTCATAAACCAGATGAGATCCACACTTACACTTCCTCAGTCCAGGTTGTAACCTCTGCTCTCCACCATGGTCCACCCTGGAGGAAGAAACACAGTCAGAGTGGGTTTCTAAGTGAAGCAGAGTTCCTCAGTTTGTGGCTGTGAGACAGATCATCTGTCACCACTGTCTCCTTCATGGTGTCTCTGGCGTCCAGCAGCTGCTGCTGCTTTGACTGATGTCTGACCATTGATCAGCCACATCAGGATCAAATTATCAATGACTGATGACATCTGAATGACAGCTCTTCACATTTACATTCATCTTATTCATTTGATCCCATGTGACACAAAGTTATGATCACATTGAAAAAATACACACTTATTCCAGAGCAGGTGGCCAGATGTTTTGCTGCACAGTCAGCACCATCATCCACTCCAACCTCCTCTTTCCTGCCTACATATTGATCGATTCTACAATTAATATTCATCTTTGACAGGTCACACACAGCCACAGACTCCACTCATGTCCTCTCCCACTGTCACACACACTTTGCTCACCGCCACTGTGACAACATAAACAGACATGGAATGAAAATGCCAAAGAAGACACGTGGAGAGGACGTCCACCTTCCTCCTCTGCTCAGGACGCCGTCACACCAGCACGACAGCTGCTAGATGAAAGCTGGAATACCTGAGAGTGTCCAGCCTCCAGCCTGGATCCTCCAGTCCAGCAGAGAGCAGCTGGACTCCTGAGTCTCCTGGTTGGTTGTAGCTCAGGTCCAGCTCTCTCAGATGGGAGGGGTTGGAGCTCAGAGCTGAGGCCAGAGAGGCACAGCCCTCCTCTGTGACCAGACAGCCTGAGAGACTGAACACACACACACGCACGCACACACACACACACACACACACATTGTGATTTTTCAAACATTCCAGTCTGCACATCTGTGAACATAGTGGGATCAGTGGGATCCTGACCTGAGAGTCTGCAGGTGACAGTCTGGACTCTCCAGTCCAGCCGACAGCAGCTTCACTCCTGAATCCTGCAGGTCGTTGTTACTCAGGTCCAGTTGTGTCAGACTGCAGGACTGAGAGCTGAGAACTGAGGACAGAGCTTCACAACTTCTCTCTGACAGCTGACAGTCGCTCAGCCTATGAAAGGATGAACAATGAAAACATGAATAAAACCAAAGTCATTAGAAATGGTTGATGTATCCAGTGTTTGATCCACCTACAGAACTTTATTTGAAGCTTTGACCACTGGCAGCAGCCTCAGAAGAGCCTCCTCTGAAGCAGAGTATTTCTTCAGGTCAAACACATCCAGATCTTCTTCTGAGGACAGTAAGATGAAGACCAGAGCTGACCACTGAGCAGGAGACAGTTTATCTGTGGAGAGACGTCCTGATCTCAGCTGCTGTTGGATCTCCTTCACCAGAGAACCATCATTCAGTTCATTCAGACAGTGGAACAGATTGATGCTTCTCTCTGGAGACACACGATCCTCACTAATCTTCTTCTTGATGAACTTTGCTGTTTTCTGATTGGTCTGTGAACTACTTCCTGTCTGTGTCACCAAACCTCTGAGGAGAGTCTGGTTGGTCTGCAGTGAAAGACCCAGCAGGAAGCGCAGGAACAAGTCCAGGTGTCCCTGTGGACTCTTCAAGGCCTCGTCCACAGCTTGCTGGTAGAAGTTCATCCAATCTTGGTTTTCAGGTTTGTTTTTGAAGACTTTAGTCCGCCAGGATGTTTGTTCTCCTGTGAGCTGGTTGACACCATATTTGATGAAGGTCAGATGGACATGAAGAGCAGCCAGAAACTCCTGAAGGCTCAGATGGACGAAGCAGAAGACCTTGTCCTGGTACAGTCCTCTCTCCTCTCTGAAGATCTGTGTGAAGACTCCTGAGCACACTGAGGCTGCTGGGATATCGAGGCCACACTCTGTCAGGTCTGACTCATAGAAGATCAGCTGGCCTTTCTGCAGCTGCTCAAAAGCCAGTTTCCCCAGAGACTTTATCATCCTCCTGCTCTTTGAGTTCCAGAGTGGATCTGTCTCAGCTCCTCCATCATACTTGACCTTCTTCACTTTGGTCTGAACCAGCAGGAAGTGGATGTACATCTCAGTCAGGGTCTTGGGCAGCTCTCCTCCCTCTCTGCTCTTCAACACGTCCTCCAGAACTGTAGCAGAGATCCAGCAGAAGACTGGGATGTGGCACATGATGTGGAGGCTCCGTGAGCTCCTGATGTGGGAGATGATTGTTGTTGCCTGCTCCTCATCTCTGAATCTCTTCCTGAAGTACTCCTCCTTCTGAGGGTCAGTGAACCCTCTGACCTCTGTCACCATGGAGACACACTCAGGAGGGATGCGATTGGCTGCTGCAGGTCGTGTGGTGATCCAGAGGCGAGCAGAGGGAAGCAGGTTCCCCCTGATGAGGTTTGTCAGCAGAACATCCACTGAGGTGGACTCTGCAACATCGGTCAGGGTCTCCTTGTTGTGGAAGTCCAGAGGAAGTCGACACTCGTCCAGACCATCAAAGATGAAGACCACCTGGAAGTCTTCAAAGCTGCAGATTCCTGCTTCTCTGGTTTGAGGGAAGAAGTGATGAACAAGTCCCACCAAGCTGAAATTCTTGTCTTCTAGCAGGTTCAGCTCTCTGAAGGTGAAGGGGAAGATGAAGTCCATGTCCTGCTTGGCTTTGTCTTCAGCCCAGTCCAGAGTGAACTTCTGTGTTAAGACTGTTTTCCCGATGCCGGACACTCCCTTTGTCAGCACTGTTCTGATTGGTGCGTGTCTTCCAGGTGGGGCTTTGAAGATGTCTTCCGGTCTGATGGGTGTTTCTGGTCTGGCTGGTCTCCTGGATGCTGCTTCAATCTGTCTGACCTCATGTTCCTCATTGACCCCTGCAGCCCCTCCCTCTGTGATGTAGAGCTCTGTGTAGATCTGCTTCAGAAGGGTTGGGCTTCCTGCTTTGGTGATGCCCTCAAACACACACTGGAACTTCTTCTGAAGGTTCTTCTTCAGTTTACGTCGATACTCTCGAAAAATAAATCCTGAGAGAACACAGAGCAGATGAGATCATGTATCAGTGATCATTAATAAAAACATGAATAAAATACATAAATGTGTCATTAATGAATTAAAATGCCAGTTCATTGTATGTAAAAACATATATAACTATTTCACTATTTTATTAATTATTTAATGGTCTAGTGTTGCAGTGCATCATGAATTAATTGCATCTCTCAAACTGGCCCATCAGTCAGTGGGCGGGGCTAACGCTGATCTAGTGAGATCCATTGCTTTGGTCTGAAGTAGCCTGGAGGGAGACTTGGAAGACCTTCTGGAACAGCTCGCTTTTACATCCAGTTATTCCATGAAACTTTTTTTGTGACGTCTGCAATGACTGAGACTTGATGTCAAAGTCCCAGAAATGCCAGAGAAACACACATGCACATGCTGCATCAGCAGATACACACACACACACACAGACACACACACAGCGGCATGTAATGATGTAAAATGCTGAGATTTACTTCTAATTTAATTCATGAATTAACACGTTTAGTAACTGATATATATTTAATTCTAATTTTAATCAATTAATAACAAATTTACGTAATCATATAGCAATGTATTTATTTATTTAATTTAGTGAGATGCAGAAATTGCAAAAAGTGATTTTTCAAAGGCTTTGACTTGAGCGATAGCTCTTAGAAAGATAAATGACAGCAAACGTTTGGTGAAATGTCTCTTATGAAAATGTTTAAACTGAGTTTTCAAAATAAGAATCTGACTGACACAGGACGGCTTCACTGCACAGAATTAATTCCTGCTTTGTGCAAATGTAACAATCTTACAACAAGGCACAAAGGAGACAAAAAGGCTCCTAGAAAGCGCCATCTGGTGGTGGGAAAAGGGACATTGTGTTGATTTTGGCTGTGAAGCACAAAGCCACCACCTTTAAATCTGGATCTCCATCAATGACCTTCAAAGCAGGAAAACCCCTCATGCGAGTACTGAGCATGCTGGGAAATACTTCAGTGAGTGATGGTTCCTAGTGTGGCTGCTGGTTTCAGGCTGCACAGCTGGATTCAAGTGGGGGCGCTCGTTAGGAACCTTCCATCCCAAACACACACAGCCATTCAAAAGACAGCCAGAGGACCAGTGTGTGTGTGTGTGTGTGTGTGTGTGTGTGTGTGTGTGTGTGTGTGTGTGTGTGTGTGGATGGTGTCCACTGACAGCTGTGGGCTGGTGGTGGACAGCAGCAGCGTTAGCCGCCCAGCTGGTGCTTCTTGTTTGCTCCTCCACAGCTTTTAGCTCTTACTGCAGAAACTGCTAATGACAAACTTTGGATTCATCAACCAGGATTGAAGATACTTTAATCATCCCTCAAAGAAAGTTGCTTCTCATGTTGCTAAATGAGAAGCAACACGAGAAGCATCTCCTCTTGCTGGACGCCCAATCGATGGCTGCATCCCTGTTTTCCTCCATGTTGCCTCTGTTTCCTCTTTGCATCATGTGAAAGCTGTTAAAATCCTCTTACTGCTCCTCAGACGCTCAGCCAGATCCTCCTGCTTCATTCTCCTCAGGAGGTGCAGCGTGATCTTCAGGAAGGCCTCTCTGCTGCTCCTCTTCTGCTCCTCCTCCTCACCAGCCAGCACCTCCTCATCCCCAGTGCATTCTGGGTAATCTGGATCCACAAGCCTGTGGAGTCTCTTCAGCTCTTTCTTGATGAATGTGATGAGGTTCTCCTCCAGCAGCTGGAACAGAAGATGAGATGATGTGTGACAGAGTGAAGAGCTGCTGGTCTACAGAGAGCAGCATGGACCTGCTCAGGACCAGAATGCTGCTGGAGTTTTCATGCTGGAGCTGTTGGAGTCAGCAGGTGTAGCTGTGCTTCAACATCTACACACCATGAATGTGGAGTCCAGCTGGAGCAACGGACCTCTGAGAACCTCTGAGCTCTGCTCCTCACCTCTGTGAAGAAGAGAGGAAGCTGAAGAATCAGTGACACAGTCACAGTGACGTGTGAGAACTTTAGTTTCTGTTGAAGAACACAGTTTGGGGCCAACTCAGGTTAGGAGAACGAGTGTGGACGTGACTGGAGGGAGAACAACAGAGAAGATCAATAACCATGTGTCGTTGGGCAGCTCATGAAGACTCAGGAACATCTGGGGGCAAACTGAGGCCTGGAAACAGAAGAAGTGTGAGAACAGGGGAGGGAGGAGCTGAGAACATTCATCATCCGAGAACAGGGAAGGATTTGAGGCAAGTAGAAGGAAGCATCTGTGAGGGAAATGACAGGCGAGCCAAGATAGGAGAGAGAAGAAGTTCCAGTCACATCTGACAGCTGGAGGTTTGCAAAGATGGCTGGAGGAGCTCAGTTTTCTATTCTAGTATTCGCAGTCGTTGCATAATTCTCTTCAAAACCTTCCCAAGCCAAGTTTCTTGCCGCAACTTCTCTAAACTGACTCTTTGATTTTTACAAATTGAACTCAAGAAAATGTGCAACTTTTATCTTCAGCTCACCTCAGACTTTGATCTCATTCTACCCTGTTAACCCACGTAAACAGGAAGGTTCCTTTTTAGGACGTTTGAGTCTTTTTGTTCATCTTTACATTTTGTCTGAACAACGTGACAATAAGAACTACTAGTCAAGAAGATCCTTTTCATTATTCTTCTAATAACGACCAACGCAAATGTCTCCTTTTCCTTCACCTGAGACTCGTCCCCTGATGTCTGTGTAACCATGGCGATATCCTGAGAGACTCATCTGATTGTTGTTCGTCCTGACCTCGCTGACCTCATCATAACTTGGGAGAGCCGACGTCGCCCACGTTATCAGAGTCAATGGCCTCTATGAGACCGTCCTTTGGCTTCCAACACCAAACCTCATCCAGACCTCCAACTCCACACACACACTGATGCTGACTTGATGCCCACAGGAAGTCAATCAATTACAATCATACAAACAGTCATTTCTGACACAAAACTGCTTTTTATACATTTAGATGAATTCTTTTGTTACTTTGATTTTACTTTATTTCATTTCTTGTATCTCTATCTTCCCTTCTTCCCTCTTTCACTCTTCTGCCAACTCGTATCAAGCAACCAACCATCATTTATCCACTGATATTAGACAGCATAGAATCACACTACATAGATCAGCCCCTATGGATCGGACCATTGTCAGCGATACCTGATCTAGAATTGTTTTCAATATTGGTACCGATCCCAATATCTGATCTGTGCATCACTAATCAAAACATACAAACATCTGACATTCCTACCTCTGATCAGAAGATCCCTGTCCACCTTTGAACGCAACAGGTCGATCCATAGACCAGTCACTCTTCATGGAGACACAGGTGGGTTCAGGACCATCTGGTTTCTTCTGATGGATCCTGATGGAAACACAACATTGGTTGATGCATTTCAGTCATAATGTGTCTCACATTCAGAAGGTCACCTTCTTCATGACTTCATGACAACAACATCACATCTTCACTGGTAAATATTGACATTCCTACCTCTGATTAGAAGATCCCTGTCCACCTTTGAACCAAAGAGGTGGCTCCATAGACCCGTCACTCTTCATGGAGACACAGGTGGGTTGCGGACCATCTGGTGTCTTCTGGTGGATCCTGATGGAAACACAATATTGATAATTGCATTTCAGTCACAATGTGTCTCACATTCAGAAGGTGACCTTCTGAGTGTTATGTAGGAGGAGTGACAACAGTCACAGACATTCAGAGATGCTGATCTCACCTGATCTCCTCTTCCTCACACATGGTGGTCTTTGTGGGCAGGGCTCCGTCCTCTGCTTCCTCACACTGGTTCATAGCAGAGTCCACCTTCACAAACACAACAGCATGCTCCTTCATTCCATGCAGCTTCACATCACACCTCCTCTGAGCAGCAGATCACCTGAGAAGAACCTGTTCCACAGCTGCACGGGACGAAAGCACCGTGAGCACCTTCACACCCTGACCTAGGAAGCCCAGCTCCA
Organism: Mullus surmuletus; assembly: GCA_903171835.1. Taxonomy (NCBI): domain Eukaryota; kingdom Metazoa; phylum Chordata; class Actinopteri; order Syngnathiformes; family Mullidae; genus Mullus; species Mullus surmuletus. Next base: position 14,077 of record CAESWR010001004.1, read on the forward strand.
CCCCTCCAAGAAGCCCTCCAACACTTTCAGAGAAATCCAAACCTTCTCATGGTCCCTTTTAGACAGGAAGTCCACTCAGATCATTGACCAAGAAGCAGCCTGAAGCTGAGAAGATGCCACCAACACCAGGAGCCTTTTCAGCTCTACTGGGACTGTCCACCTTCATTCATGGTCCTTCTGCTGGATGTTGATGCTTGGACTTCATTCAATCATAGTTGAGCTTTTCAACTCACATATAACTGAGCTGCTAAAACTCACTTTGCAGGTGTGAAGACCAGGAATTATACGACTGGAGATGTTCTCATGTCCACCAGCAGATCTAAACCAGCACACCACATTTTCTACAATTTGTTGATAAATGAATGAATAAAAAAGTCCCAGCAGTCATAAGAGGGTTTAAAGACAGCTGTAAAATACTAGTAAACACAATCACAGCTGAGAAGAAGACTTGTTGTAATAACACCAGTCGTCTCTTCATCGTCCTCACATTTCATGCTGCTGATTTGGCTCAAATATCAAATGTGAGACAAGTATAAAAAATGGTCAGAAAAAAAGGAGACAGCATTTTGTCCAAAGTTCAAAGGCCCCAGAAGACGTCCAACCACTGTCCAAAAATGTTCATTCCAAAAAGACACAGAGACAAAGTCATGGTTTTCCTGCAGCTTCTCCACAGCTCTGTCCGTCATCAGCCACTCCATCATTGTGAGGTCAGAGGTCAGAGGAGCTGCACAGGTCATGAGCAGGGTTTCTTTAGGTTGCACAGGTTCTGCTGCATCATCAGCTGCAACAACTCTCAGCTCTCCTGAGTGGTGAGGAGAAGAGGACGAAGAGCCACCACAGCCAGAGGTTTGTGTTTGTCACCTCGCTCGGCTCTCAGAGTCAATAAAGAGCATCATGGGACGGCAGGAGGAGGAGCTTCACCTTCCACAACATTCCAGCTCACAACTGGAAGCTCCACATTCACACCTCAATCTTCAACATCTGGAAACATCTAGAAAATCATTAAAAGGCTGAGAGTCGCTGCTCAGACTGTGGGTTTGTTGAGAGAAGATTTGACCAGTGACATCACCATCATTATTGACAACAAGACAACTATATTTAGCTATATCAAGTCCTGCACACAAGCAACACAATGTGACACAATCCAGTATCTCAATCACTGTCTCACTTTCAGAAGCACATCCCTTCCACTTCTCCTTCAGCACCTTCTCTGTCCCAAACTGCTGACTTTGTTGGTTGCTCAACACAAAGACATGGAGCCTCCAATCAAAGCAGCGACTGTCAAACATCTCTGCCTCATGATGGCTGCCCGATATATCAACTCCTATCAATACTGGATCAAGACCAAGACATGAAGCACCTTTGACACCATCACTCTTCATCAGGAAAGACTGATGGAATGCTGAGATCCACTCCAGCCATGAAGCAACAGATGCACTTCTACAAACAGCCAGCAGATGTCACTCTTCTGGCTGCATCAGAGGCTTCACAGCTGTGTGTTATTTTCAAAGTGTTTGACTGTGTGGATGGACTGAGCTCAGGGACAGGATCTCCCTGTTTGATGGCTTTGACTTCAGCTTCTCTTTGCACAGCAGCTTGGTTTGTTGCTGAGTCAGCTGGTGACAGTCAGGAGATTTCAGAGTCTTTGTAAGTAATCAGCGTTGATAGATCGATGTGTAAATCAATGGATAATCATTAGATGATTACTTATAGTGAGAGGTAAAATAGAAAAAATAGTTACAAAGATAGAACATAAGAGTTAGATGGACAAACTTAAATGGACAGATACAGACCACATCCTCTGCCCTGGTCTGTTTTTTTTACCAAAATCCATAACATCATCTCTTCATTGTGTTCCAATCACACATCAAATATGAACATGGTCCTCATGCTCCATCATTTTATCTTCTCTTCTTCAAACCATGCAGTCATGTAGAGTCTATGAACCAATCACTAACCCGTGTTGACTGCTCTTCACCCGAGTCAAAGCCTCCTCCAGCCTCCACCTTATCAGAGCTCCACCTGTTGAGCTCTCGCTCCGGAGCCGGATGTGAGAGGATGCTGGCGGTGTCTGTTCACTGCTTCTCCATCTGGAAAACTCCTGTTTTGTCTCGGCTTACTCACTCCTGCCCATGTTGAAGACTTCTTGTTGGCAAAACCAACACGACTCCCGTACTCTGAATCAAGCCACGCCCCCAGGCTGTAGCTATGGTCAAAGCCCCGCTCCACGGGTCGTGGGCGCCGCTTGGAACTTGGCAGTAATCCACCGTGACGACATCTGCATCAATCAGCTGCCCCCAAAACATCTCCACCTCTGCCTCCACCACTTTCCTGTCTGACTTCTCTGAGCTTCTCAAAGCTATCTGCCCCAAATCTCCACCACATCACTGCTGAGCGACTTCTACGTTGATTCCAGCAGCTGCGCTTTGGCAGTTGAATTTGCCGACTGTTTGTGCTCTGTTGGCACCAACCCCACCAAACTCCAGTGTTTGGAGCTGCCAGTTGCTGACCATCTTCTGGTCCTGTTCTCTGTGATCATCATCATCTGCCCAACTCCGCACCATGAAGACTGCTGGTCGTTAGCTGGAGAGACTCTCTGAGTATTTATCCATGACCAACACAGCCAACCTTGGAAACTGTTCTCAACCACCAACCCGCTACTCCTTCCTCTCGGCCGCCCTCATCCCCCAGCTGCCATGAACCTCTGTTCCAGGTTCCTGAAATTCTCTCAGGCCAAAGTGGACTCTACAACAGGAGCTTAAAGCACCTGGTCCTCCTGCACCACACAACGCTTAGGCCCATTGTGTCACTGCTCTTCCCACACGCCCACCACAGCCCACCTCTCTGCCTTCACCCCTGTTGATGCCATCCAGATCACCAACCAGTTGGCAAGGCTAAGCCCTCCACCTGCTCATCGGACCCCATGCCAACGGCATTGGTCAAGGCTGCCCTACTCACTGTCAACATACTGAAACTCAAAACTGCCTCTATCACTCCTATTCTCAAGAAGCCCACTCTCAATCCTGCTGACCTGAATAACTCCCGGCCAATCTCCAACCTTCCCTTCCTCAGCAAAATCCTTGAGAGAGGATCAAAGATCAAACCAGGAGCTCTATGAACCCTTTCAGTCTGCCCGCCGAGCACACAACAGCAACGAAACAGCCCTCATCAAACTCACCGATGACCTCCTCATGGCCACTGACACTGTTTGCATCAGTCCACTCCTCCCTCATGGACCTCTATCTAATAAGATAACACTCAAACTATTGAGTGTTATCTTATTTTTATTTTTTGGTTCTTTTACTATGTGCACTGAAAAAGGGAGACGCTCCACCATCTCCCCATCCTCAGAGGTCCACAACCTGGGAGTGCTCTTCTACTCCACCCACTCATTCTAGTCCCACAGCAAGTCCATCACAGAATCCACCATTGTCCAAAAATATTGAAAAATATAGCTAGACTCTGACCATCACTCACTGACTCAGTGGTAGAAACACTCTTACACTCCTTCATCTTCCTCTGCTTGGACTATTGTACTGGTGTTGTGTCTGATGTTCCCAACAAAACCCTGGACGAAGTCAGCTGACAGGGTCCTCACTGGCACCAGGCCCTGGCAGCACGGCACCCCCACCCTCATTCACCTCCACTGACTCCTGCTCAAATTCTGCATTCACCTCCTCCATCTCTACACCCAATCCCAGACTCTGTGCTCCACCGTCTGTGGCCTGCTCTCCATTCCCTACTCCTGTTGCCGCTCCTTTGGGGAGTGGGCCTTCAGCTGTGCCGCGCCCACCCTCTG
>CAESWR010001004.1:70684-81498 GCA_903171835.1 Mullus surmuletus
GATCTCAGTCGGATAACAATAACTACGTTTCCATTTCGGTTTCCACTCAGTCCATATTGGGGTTAAGGTCCATGTTGTGGTTCGTAAAACAGGCGTTGATCAAACAGGGTTGTTCCTGTCTCCATGGTGACTGTAATCAATGGTGATATGGCGATGAAAGCAGCCACGCACGGCGGAGGTCTGCTACAAACCCTGCTTGGCGTAACTTTGCGCTCCCCTTTTTGTGGATCTTCTATCCCGCTACTTTCTAGCGTCTCCAAATGCCAGGATGTTTGTGTCTTTCATCACACTGATGAAGTGATTGGTTTCCTCCTCACTCCAAAAGTGTGGCGTGGTGTTGCTCTCGCCTTCGGCCATGTTTACAAGGAGTTCCTGGACTCCAAAGACCAAGATTCCTTGCTGATAGAACATGAACACAACACTAATTCATCTTCCTTTTGATGTGGAGGTCCTGATAGGAGGAGCCATCATCACATGTTCACTGTCGGGAGAATATTCTGGTTGTTAAAACTGGAATGTGAGCATATTCCGCTTATTCAAATGTGTTATTGGTGTTTATATGACGGCGCAAAAGCAGGTTATTGCTGATATTCCGCTCAGAAATGGCTTATTGACTGCATGGAAACGTAGCCGATGAAGACGAATGTTAATGCTGCAGGTGTAAACGGGCTTCTTCATATAATGTTTTTGAGGATGAGCAGTTGGACATTTTCTCCATTTTTGTTCTTAATAGTGTGTGTGTGTGTGTGTGTGTGTTGGTGTGATAGTCGAAAATGTTATGTATGATACGCGCCTACAGTCCTAAGGGGAACTGATGAGCAATTTATCAGCAGCACGGTAGTAATTACTGTGCTGCAAATGACAATTAGTAAGGATACATAATAACAGGCCCGAGTGAATAACAGAAGTAACAGATCAGCGGCTCGCACGGACTCATCATAATAAACAGGCCGATCGGCGCTGAAATTACTGACAGTAGAATCATTACTTCCTCCGACGCTCTGCTGCTGCCGTCGTTAATCGCAGTTCATTAACAGAGGAGTGAAAAAGCAGCAGAGGACTCCTCCGAGCGCCGCTTCATTCTGCTCTGGAGGTCGTTCAGGAATAATCAGCGCGAGAAATGTAAATACTGGTCTTTGCTGAAGCGCTCGGTGTACCTGAGACCTCAATGAGCCGCTGGAAATGGAGTCAAAAAGAGAGTGCGGAGCGTGATCCTCGCCGCCGCTCTCGGGGGGCTGAAATTAGGTGTGAAATATTCATAAGGTCCTTGATTCAGTCTTTATTTGTCGTTATTCTTGTTTATGATTTCATGAATAATGATAGGAAGCGGATTAAAAGCGGAGCTGCGCCGCCTGCTGCGTCGGGAGGAGCATCAGGGAGGGAGACGCTGCTTTCACTCCCCAAGTGTTGCAGCCAAAAGAGAGAGCGAGTGAGACATCGCCTCGCTGATCCACGTGTGAGAGGAGCGCCGTCACAGCCCGGCACGCTGCGCTTCATACACCAACTTTTCAGGCAGTGGGCGCTTTATTTTAAGGTACCATAACAAGCGTCAACTAATGCTTAATAAGCATCAATTAACATTAATAAGGAATTATAAGATGCTTATAAACAATAGGATTAAGTAGAGTGTTCGTTAAAGCATAATAATACAATTACTTTTGCTTATAAGAATATTTGACTAAACTTTTAAAAAGTCTTATTAATTTTTATGAGCATCTTATTATTCCTTATGCTTATCAATTGTTAATTGATGCATATTAAGCATTGATTAACGCTACATTAATAAAAAGGTTTACCTACAATTCAAAGAGCTGATGGAGCAGAAAATTGCAGGTGCAGCCGGAGCATCGTTCATTCCATCGGACGTGTTTAAGTGATTCAGACGTTGAATATGAAAAAGCGTCAGTTCCTCCTCAGCATAATAACTCCAGGCAAACGCATCAATGTTAAATTCAAGCCAAAACTTTGCAAATAAACAAAATGTGTTTTGCAAATCCAGAAAAAAAAACATCTCCCCCAAAGTAATACATTTTATAAAAAGCGAAGACAGAGAGGAACGGAGGAGATCAGTGGGCGAGCGAGCACAGGCTTGATGGGCTCATTTTTTTGTACTTGAAAATTGTTTTTTTACTTGAAGATTATTGGGACTTGAAGATTTTTTTGGCACCTGAAGATTTTAAAGATTTATTTTTGCAAACACATTCTATATATGTAAAAGGTTTTGTCAGAAATTGACCTCCATGCTGTCAGACGTGGTGAACGTCGATTCAAAATAATCCCTGCTATTGTTTTCTCGCTTGGTAAATCCCAGCGCGCGCTAAACATGGTCCTGTTAGCGGCGACTCCCAGAATCCCCTGTTGATGAGGGCGCTCACGCTAACCGCGCCGCGCCGCCCTCAGTGCTGTGGATTTAGCGTTTGCTCACTGGAAGCGTTGGGGCCGTGAGTGAGCGCAGCTGAACCCTGAACTCACCAACAGAGGGTTCATTTGGCATCAAAGTCACATTAGTGTAACGTGACCCTCAGAGGGAGCAGGAATAATTCCCCCAACCGCAGCTTTTTTCCCTCTTTTTGAGGATCAAACATTCTTAATAAGACGAGCAGCTCTGTGCTCAGAAGTGTCCTGTAAGTTTGACTTTTAATTTAGCGAACAATGTGAGCTCACATCCGGCGTGTGTGTTCTGCCGACACCGCCGCTGGAAGAGCAGGCGGTTTCCATCAGCGCCGCCATGATGGGGAATAATTACGGTCTGCAGTAATTCCATAATCACAGCTGGAAGTCCACGTGTCCGACGTCTGTGTGGATCCGCCGCGGATATCAGACGTCCACAGCCTCCCTCTCATTTCCCCCGTTTGATCGGCCTCAAGGCTGCAATGAAAACCTTTTCAATTAAACTTCATTTTTTCCCCGTTTTCATTTGGACACGCTGCACTGAGAAGAAAAAAAAGGTGCCAATTTCAAACCGCTGATTTCCGGGAAACTGGAAGCTTCGTGGTCACATGATGTCGAACCTTCACACAGATTCAAAGTGTAAACAAATGTAAAAGTAGAAAAGATACTCATTTAATCAAGTTGGAAATATGGAATTCCTCTTGACGATGAAGCCTGAAATATCCTTTAAAAATAGATGAAACTTAAAAAACGGACCCTGCTGGGGTTTATAAGAGCGATCAAAAATGTCATAAATTTAAAGATATAAGTAAATGTACAATATTCAAAAATAACATACATTTATCCATACATACATACATTAAAGGAGGAAGCTCCCGATAGGACTTTTTCAATTCTGATACCGTTCTGATATTGCAGCCTTGAGTATCGGCCGATACCGATATCTATCAGATCCGATATCAGCAGGAATCAAACATACTGTTATGGCTTATTTTGTAGTGTGGAATGTTAGATAAGTCTTGATCAAGTGATCAAGTTTCTCAAACAGAGAACAATAGTCAGCAACAGTAGCTGTGAGAAAAACTGGCCCATTGATTATTAACCAATGACTTACATACATTTGAACCTTAAACAGAAGAATATTCTACATAGAACAGCTGGAGCGGAGTCAGGAATGGACGGCTTGGATCAGAGATTTTAGATGCAGACCGATTTGATCCGATACTCGTTATATTTGCTGATATCGGTCCAAAGCCGCGGCACGTCTCACTCTGCACACAGTAAAAAAAACCCCATTATTAACAATTGATTAAAGTGTATCTTGACATTTGTATCTTGAGGTTCCATCAGATTTTTGTTTCCCAGGAGAAACGTCTCTCTGAGCCTGAGCAGTGTGACAGGATGAGTTCCTGCTTTTAGTTCTTACCTGAGTCAGACGAGGGTGAAGTGGAGATGGTTCCCCGTCGCGCTCAGCAGTCAACGCCAGCGGCGGCGTTCAGTCACGCTGCCCGACGCCGTCGAGATTTCACGCTGCCAGAGAGTCCAAGTTAGAGAAGAAACTCCCAAAATTCTGACCCCGTTTCACACTTTTTGGTTTCACAGCAGATTGTTCAGTTTAGGTTGAGTGTGAGTGAGCGACGCGTTTCGGACCAGGCTGGCACACACACACACACACACACACACACACACACACACATACACAAGCGCGCGCACGCACACACACACACGCACACACAGTATTCAAATGCCAAACTGCGCGGCAGGCTTTCCAACCTTCAGCTGTAGGAGATTCAAGGACGTCTGTCTGAGCTTCTTTTCGGTCCACAGACGCCTCGTTTGCACGGTGCCCCACTTATAGTATTAAGCTTTGCTGTTTTTAATATGCCGAGTTTCTGTTCTTTGTTTTTCACTGTCCATTGCAGGGCTCGCGTTAACCCAATATTTTCAGTCATTGACCGTTTTTTAATAAACGGTGACGAAAAAATCTGAAGCTCTTCTGTCATTTTGACAGATTGCAGTTCACACCTCCGACCACTTGGTGGCCAGTGAGCATATTAGTTAGCTATTGTCTCTCTTGATCCATGACCTCGTTGGCTTCACTTGGAATAATGTCAAGCAGCTGAGTGTCCGAAGTCTCTTCAAAAAGCCCAATAACGATGGTGTTGATAAAAGAGGTGGAAAAAGAGGGACTGATGCAGAGGAAGATGAAGGACAAACGAGTCATCAGCCCGGGAGATGTCATTATTATCATTTTAGAAATGAAAGAAACGGGTAAAAATATACTATGAGAGGATTTTCATGACCCTGTCAGTTAAAGTGACAGACAACTAAAAAGTCGGCCGTATGAGCATCTGCGTCCATTTCATATGTTGAGGCTGCTGCTGATTTTTCTTTCATGTTCCTCAAGGCCACACTGTGCGATTTGCATTCTGTGTATAAACACGTTTAATAGTCAAGAAAAAAACATCAACAAAGATCCCTGACGGCCCTTTAAAAAGGACTCGAACATTAACAGTGAGGAAGAAGTGATTACCAAATGTGTTTTGCTGTATGTTGCTAAAACAGTCCAACACTTAGCCGGTGGATTAAAAGGCCTTTAATGCACCTCTTTTGTTTACCTCGTCTCCGGGGGAAACGGTGCGAGCGTTACTCCAGCCGAGGCCCGTCCGCACACTCATGTTTTATTAAGACGTCCCCGGCTCACGTCTTAATCAGCTGCTGCGTTAATATAAAGTCAGTAATCCTCCCACCCGTTCTATTCAACTGAGAATGCGGCGCTTCTCCACATCACTGCCTCCGTCGATGAAAAGCAAAACTGGCAGAAAATAATGAGCAGGTGGAGCGTCCATTAAACGGGGAGCGACCCGGAGCAGCAGAGAGTGAAGGAGGACGACTCCGTGGTGAAGCAACGCTGAATTGATACTTGTGGAAGTACAGAATTGACCCAAATATTAGAGGGTATTTTTATCCTAAAAAAAAGCCTGACAAAGACAGATTGTCTTATAATCAGGATCTTGCATTGACACATGTGAATCAACAGGTGGCGCCGAATTGTTGGGCCCTCTGTGTAGGCTGCTAATGTAGCCATGGAATCACGTGGTGGCGATGCGATGCAGGAGGATAAACTAGGCTTAAAAGGGATAGTTCAGATTTTTTTTACATGAAGTTGTATGAGATCCATCAGTGGATCAGGAGTTCCGGCCCGATTTCACTGTTGCAGAAAGTAGTTCCGTCTACTTCCTGGGGTTTTGCTCCAAAAAAAACATGCATCTTCGCTCGCATCACAGCGGTCTCCTTCCGCCTCCTTCCTCCTTCAGCTGATGGAAAGGTGCGCGCAGTGATACGAAGGGAGGGAAAATAGTTCTGGGTGATTGTGAGGTCAGACTTTTTTGCAGCCAAGAATTCATGATACAAACGTAATACTCTTTTGAAGGCATGTTGTTTTTTGGAGCCAAACTCTTTATCCGTGTGACCCCAGCAACTAGACGGAACTACTTTCTGCAACAGAGAAACCGGGCTGGAACTCAGCTCACTGGACTCAGTGGAGGAAAAGTCACTGCTGATGAAGCTCACTGATGGTGAGGAGCTCAAACCAAAGCGCACCTCAATGCCAGCTGGAAACGGGGCCAAAAAGTCAGCGCACTACGAACTCCTGTGAATGCTAATAGTGTCGAAACACACGGAGCGTCTAAGCCGTCCTCGGGTCTCGGCGTGAGACTCGCCGCTCCCGGTGCGTCCCCCCGTGAGAAACTTCATGGAGAAAAGATCCAAACTATCTTTTTAATCTTGGAAGATGATGTTCTATTTAATTTTTATTGATATTTTATTGTTAATATAAAACAATGGGTCTAAAAGAGGGGTTGTTATATATTCAGGGTCGTCTTATGTTTGGGGCAATACGGTGTTTCCTGGCGTCCTCCTTGCGTGGGGGCGTGGCCACAGCCGCTCTGGATCTTAATTGGATGTGGAGGGTTAGTTAAGCCCAGCTGCCCTCTGACACACACACCTCACTACTTAAGTAACCCCTCCCCCTACCTACTTCCGCTCTGTTTGCACGTTCTCGTGGATGTGTGCGACGTCTTATTGTGCCCCTGATAGAAAACGCTACAATTTAAAAGTTCCCGACTAAATTACATATGTAGCAAACAGCCACGAGATGTCGTTATTGGCCGACACAGGCCGTTCATGACACATAAAACACACACCGGCGCTCCAATCAGCTTCACTCATCCAGGCTGCAGTGCTCATTAAAGTAGTCACTGTGTGGAGGCTTGTAACACGGAGCGCCACACAAACAGGTTTCGGAACAAAAATATGCTGGAATTATCGTTTATTTATTTTCACTCATTCGACTAAATAATCAATACATCTGTCAGCAACCAAAATAATCATTCGTTGCAGCCCGGGTGTAAATATTAGTGTCTATTGCATTGGATTGTGGACGGTATCATTTTATAAATAGAAAATTATAATAATATTTCCTTGAACAAATGTAGTCTGACCTTGAAGTGAAACACACTCGTGAAGAGGAACACGTGGATGCTGGGCCCTTATTGTTGAGAGCTGCAGGCGTTGAGAGAGGCTGAGGTTTGCAGCTGGCGGCGTAACTCTGATTTATTTCCATGCCGGACTCACAGCGGGGCGACTTCATCTAGGCCCTTACAAATGGAAGCAGGAAGCAGTGGCGGCGTGGCTTTCACACTGCCTGTGTTTCATTTTGGCTGATCAAACGGCTCCATTTGTGTGTCAGGCCGCAGATGTTACTATCAAAGCCGAGCTCCAAAAGAGGAAGCACGGGGTGAAGGAAGCAGAGCAGACATGTCCTCAGACACACTTCCTCCAACCGCTGCTGCTCCGAGGGGAAAGTGGACACAGCAGCGCTTCCAGCCCCCAATTCCCACCTCGTCGCATCCAACTGCGTGTCCGCTCGGTGCTCCTCCGTCATCAGCCACCGTCACTACTCCGACAGGCAAAGTGAACGAGACCCGCAACGTCTGGTGACCATTAAGTGATGAAAGCGAGATGTCGCACCACAATACGGCGCAGTTTGTATGAACAGAACTGCAAACCCAGATAGAGTTGCCTCTATCATTTGAAAACACCACCACTGATCAGAGGTGCCTTTTGTGTTTGTGTGTGTGTGTGATGATTCTATGTTCAAGTGATTCTGTATGACAATTTCCATTTACGTAGTTTTTGGAAAATGGTTGCTGTGGAAACACGTTAACTTTTGATTTTTTGTTGTCCTGGCGGATGATTTATGTATTGGGAATACTCGGCTTTTTAGACCGGCTGTGGAACCATTGGGCTGTGGGAACACTGGGCTGTGGGACCACTGGGCTGTGGGACCATTGGGCTGTGGAACCATTGGGCTGTGGGAACACTGGGCTGTGGGACCACTGGGCTGTGGGANNCATTGGGCAGTGGGAACACTGGGTTGTGGGACCATTGGGCTGTGGAACCATTGGGCTGTGGGAACACTGGGCTGTGGGAACACTGGGCTGTGGGACCATTGGGCTGTGGGAACAATGGGCTGTTGGCACACTGGGCTGTGGAACCATTGGGCAGTGGGAACACTGGGCTGTGGAACCATTGGGCTGTGGGAACACTGGGCTGTGGGAACACTGGGCTGTGGGACCATTGGGCTGTGGGACCATTGGGCTGTGGAACCATTGGGCTGTGGGAACACTGGGCTGTGGGACCATTGGGCTGTGGGCACACTGGACACCCAACAGCTTCACTGGATGCATCTGAAGCTTCTCTGTTGTTGATGTGATGAAAGGGAACAAAATGGAGAACACAAAGTTCTTTTTCTGACTGAGGAGCGCTGATGTTCTCCTGAAAAACGTTTTAAACATGACCCGAGGATGAGTCACTGGTATTGTCCTGACATTTATTTAAGACTGATGAATGGCTTTGACTGAATAGTACACATAGAAGACCTATAAAACGTGTTGTGGCTTCCTTGGAGATCAATTGGGAATAGATATAAGTCAGAGCTCCCTTCTCTCATCTCAACATTACCACATTTCTTCTCTGCATTTTGATTTCTGATATTGATTGCGTTGCTGATTGTAAATCTTTCGGATCAGATTTCAGTCTGCAGATAACCTGCCACGCTTAAATTGCTTCGTCTAGCTTTTAAAGATGAAAAAATGCGCATATGTTGTCTCAGAGAGGTCTGACGAGAAGGCCAGATACGATCCTTTGCCGGTGCAAACATGGAGGAAAACACGCTGGGCAACAGCTCCGATAGGCAGTCTTATGAAAGCACATCGAAGGCTCGCTGTCGCCTGTGACAACGTGTTGGTCGGTGCTGTGAGATACGCATTGCTTCATGTTAGAGCCTTTTGTCGGTGGAAGAAAAACAAGACAAAAAGAACATGGATCAAACATGCGGTGGAAGTCTGTGGTAAATGAAAATGATATATCTGTGGGCTCCAGTTAACTCGCCTTTTCTTGCTGATTCGTAACGGCTCACCCGGTTGATATGAATATTTCAGGTGGACAGGATCTCCTACAAGGGCTGAAAACACACAGGCGCTCGTTTAAAGTCACACACCAGCATGCGGCAGTGAGAATAACCAAACCATGGAAAAAAAAATTTTTTAAAAAGTATTGTTCTGTTGGAGGTGTATTAAAAGTTAATATAAGTTGGAGGGCAAGAAGAAAGGGAACTATTCTTCAAACAGCGGGAGAGTCTCCTCAGAGGGTCCCTGCTGGATCTTTCACAGCCCCCAGTAAACTTTGAAGCACCCTAAAACCGCCCTCCTTATTTAGAGCGCACTGAGGGACGCGTTTACTGCCAATATGTGAGCTGCAGGAAGGTGCAGCGTGCTACACAGAGCGCTGTCACACGGCGGGAAAACGCACCTCCTGTTAAACGTTAAAAGTGTCTCCAGAGGACCTGAGCTGCACTGTGATGTGGCACCTCGCTGTTGAAAGAAAACCCAGTAATATCTTGTTTCGACTCTATGAGCCTCCGTCGCAGCCGCTGCCTCCGTTGCTACTCTGGCAGCCGGAGGGAACGAGACTTGCGACATCTGGCGGTAAATTAAGTCGTTTCTGTGACATGTCGCACCACAATACAGCGTAGTTTATATAAGCAGAACCACAAACCCATTAGTTATTGGTTGGTGGAAGCTGCCATTTGATATTTTGGTTTTGCAGTCGTTAAACAGGAAGGAGGAGACACTTCTATCCTGATGGCTTTAAGCAGTGACCTTTGTTCCAAATCAGACTTGATGAACATCATGCTGTGTTGAAGAGGGGTTATTTACTGCAATCAACGTTGCAATGATTAGAGTGGATCCCTGCTGAAAGAGCGTGGGTTTGTACCACTTCCTATTTGCTTCACTTTTAGATCTGAGAGCCTTCTTTCCACAGTGTCTGGACATGTGACGGTTAGTGCTGGATCTGACCTGAACACGTCTTCAGGGAGTTTCACTAAATGCAAGTATGAAGAAATATCTCCACATCTTAACAAAATGCTCTGAAAACTCCAGCTCAGTGATGTTGATGTTGTCTGCAGCTAATAGTGATGTTGGTGCCGTGTGCTCGACAAAATGTGGTGGTTTTAGTGGAGGTCCGGAATCTCAGACAACCAAAAGCGCCATATGTCGGCCCAGCCCTCATACTGATTAAAATAAGAACTTCCAGCATCGTGTAGTGTGAAGTGACCAGTTTCTGAAATGAAATCCGGGAACATTTTCAACTAGGAGATCAAATTATTTCAAGGCATCAAGATGAAATTAAGGGACTGTTACGGTTTAATTAATTTCTAAATGTTTATTCAAGTGCAAGTTGTGTGTGTGTGTTTGTGTGTGTGTGTCTGCCTGTCTGTGTGGTTTTGATGATTTCGCTCTGGTACACTTGAAACAGGAGCTCTGGTAGCCTGGAAAGAGTAGGAGAAGAAGAACATTAGAAAAACTGTAAGAAAAATGGTCAATGCTGAAATGTACCACTAACTAATTTAACCATGAGACCATAACATTATTATTATCACATAGTAGCATCATCTCTAGCTAGCTAGCTACAAAATAACCACTTACATTAACATGCGTTAGCAGGACATTTCTAGGATACAAGAGTGGCAACCAAGTAGGAAAACAATTACGCAAAATTTTAACGCAGTGGCTCATCACTAGTTTCGTTACTCACCGCAAACCAACATTGGTTACCACAAAAAAACGCCCGGCATGGACAAAAGAAATGGATTTACATACCATAAAGCAGGAGAGATCAGCGGCCTCATGTATCAACGCCGTTTACGCAAGAAAAACGTGCGTACACAAGGATCAGAGCTCACGGTGGGATGTATCAATCCTAGAAAAGTGCGTCGATTCTTGCGTGACCTGCACTTTGGTCCGTTGGCGACACTGTGTGGCGATGTTTGGTGACCAATGCTGGACTGGGACAAGGAA
>CAESWR010001004.1:81568-93943 GCA_903171835.1 Mullus surmuletus
GTCACATTGCGTTATGCGCGATGATGAACGTAGGGGAAACAGCGCTGCGTTGGATGCGACACAAACGACTGCCTGCACCTCAAGTGTTTTTTCTCCTGCACCCACTGAGGCACCGGCCCACCGACCCACTCACCCACTGAGCCACCGGCCCACCGGGACAACGTTTGCCCGATGGCCGGTCCAGCCTGTTGGTGACTGTCACTATTTGACAACCGTGCACACATCGGGCACAAATCAGCCATCAACACAAACACAATCACCTACGTGGCTGTTAAAGAGCCTTCACTATTGTGCAGAATGTGCAACTGTCAACAATAGCAGCACTTGCGCTTTTGTAGGACGTGGCAAACCGCGCAATCACACCGGAGCGACATTTCATGGAGCGGGAGGACTTGCTCCACAATACAGATGTGGCTGCCGAGCCGGTTCTGGCTCCCGCGGCCTGTCCTGCTGCAGATGTGGAGGAGCTGCAGCCTGCTCTATGGTCCGGAGAAGGTGGGCCGCACAATGTGGCCAACCTGCATGGCATCCCTCTGGCCGAGCAGGATGTCCCCCCGTGAGACCACCCACCCAGACGCCGGAGGGATGGACGTCGATCCCCGGCCGGGCAGCCGTCCTTGCCCGCCAGAATGTCATGGCCACAATGTGAATGAGGAAGAAGCGCACGATTACACCATTCATGAAGCCATATCATGGATTTATTTTGTTCAACTGAACGTTGAAGAACGTTAATCATGCGGTCGATCCATAATCGATGCCTGAGACTCCACGTACAGTCTCCTCTTGTGACTGAAGGACTGCCTGTGTGAGGACCCTCCCGCTGCGTTCGGGTGGGCCGGAGGATGTGCCGCCGCGTGCGGGTGGGCTGCCGGCGACACACACACTGGCCGACACACACATTTCTGTTGATCAATAAAGATATGGGTTTATTGAAATGCCTGATTGTGTGTTATTCTTGGGGGGGTGGCGGCGTGTGTGAGCCGCTGCACGTCCCACCACTTTTTTCTAATCTCCGCGGGGATGTGTGGCTCTGAACCCACCACGTTCACTCTCTGTCAAACCTTCTCCTCATATTGTTACTTTTTTTATAGTGACGCGACAAACCCTTTGTTTCTCCTCCACCTCCCCGACCAGCACCTCCAGCTCACACACCGTCAACTTCTTCTTCTTCCACATCTTTTGCGAGCGTGGACAGGAGAGACCCTGTTCAGATAGACTTGCATATAGGTGGGCGTAACGAGGGCGGCCCCGGCCAATTCCACGCTGAGTGGGATGTATCGAGGAGAGGTGCGCGGAACCCGGAGCTGCAGCTCCTCTGCTGTTCTCCCCCCTCCATTACAGCGTGCCCCTACACTACCGTAATCTGTCATATATCACCGGATAGCTCCGCTTCTTAGCGCAAACGGTCAATGAGTTACGGCAATCTGAATCTTGCCTGCTGTTTTCTGTCGCCGGCGACAGACAGCTCCGTCTGTGGTTCTTCTAGTCAAAACATTTTTTCTCAACCATATAAAGCTGAAACCGGGGACATTTCCGGGAGCAGCTTAGTTCGGGGACAGGTCGCACAAAAAGGGGACGTCTGGTCACTCTAATTTAGTGCTGCTGTTCAGACAACAGGACACCAAGACTTTACCAAGACAATAGGGCATCAAGACCAAGATAAGGCCAAGACATCTGGAAATTGAGACTTGGTTACATCCAAGAAAGATAATCATGAAGCAGAACAGAAAGAGAATTATTATTATTAAACTGACGGCAACAAAAGTAGCCTCTGCAAATTAACACTGGTAGAAATAATGAGTCGACCAATGATCAGAAGTAATTGGTTGTTGTGGTGTAAAAAGCCTGGCAGTGGTGGTCTCTACTGCTCGGTCTGGATACTGAGGCTGAATCCCCCTCCTCTTAGTTGTACGGGTTAACGTGAGGGGGAGGGGTGTCCCAGTTCTCCTTTGGAGCACACTGGCAAACAGGCCTAACCGCAGGTGTTCACCTCTGACATGCTCATACACACACCAAAGTTCTACACCAATTACATTAATCTTGTTAGCTAGCATTGATTCGCTCGCTTAACCTTCATAACAACAAAACCTCTTTAATACATAATCAATATATACAAACCCAAAACTGGTCGGGCAGCACTCGGATGTGTCCAATATTTCTGTGTCCAATAACACCAGAACCATGACAACTGTTGACGACGGCATGTTGACTGTTTGTGACTCGTGACTTCTGCTGACGTAGCAGCCGGCGAGCGACAACGTTTGATGGCGTAGGGGTAGTAAGTGGTGTCCTGTCTCTTAGAGGAATGTTTTCAGGTTCGGGGAAGGTGTGAAAAGGAGAATTGGGATTGAGCCTAAATCCACAGTCCACTCAGTCCCCTTAGAAAACACCTTCAAAGACTTTCAAAAAGTGGTCTCCAGACCAACTGGTCTTAAGACCAAGATGAAGCTCCAGTACCACAAGACAAGATGCATGTCAAAACACCAAAGATGTTTTCAAATGCAACACCTGAGTCAATATCTGCCTACCAGGAAAGTCAGGTTTTTTGGGGGGTTTTGTCTGCTTGGAACCAGGATTAGTGAGGAACCAGCGTGCCAGTTTTTAAGATGTTATTGGTCAGGATGGTGGAGCCGAGCCAGAAAAATCAGCACAAAATCCCCGGGTGGTTCTTGGCCGAGGTCTGCGCCAGCGTCACTTGTTATTGTTCTTAAAGGATTCACACTTCACCATTCATTTGTAGTCGGCCGCCAGAAGCTGCCAGCCTGCACTGCTGGCCAGGTGGCACTCAGCTGATTTCAGAAACCGTGACGTTTCTTAGCTAAATAAAAAAGACAGATGTTTAAAGTCAGCTCACATTTTTCCACCATCACCCCCACGTCACGCACACATACGAGCACAACGACTTATTTCGAGTCCCTTGCTGAATTCCAGGTGATCTGCGGCATCTGATGGATAACATGTTCATGGAATATGGTGAAGCAGAAAGTAATTATCCTGGGGGGGATTAGAGCTCGGCTAATACCCTGGAAATGTGCTTATTTGTCTGTTTGATTGGGCTTTTTGCACCGCTGCATGGCGCTGGCTGGGCAGCACTAAATCACTCCGACAGGTGATTTCTACAGTTTTTCTCTTTTCGCTGCCTTGTTTATTCTGCTCTCTCACTGGCTCTTATATTTGAATTCAATAAGGCGGCGTGGCGAAGCTGTCTGCCCGTTTACAAATGCCATTTCATAGTGTGATGGATTACGATTGACATTTTGGCCTTTGTGGTGGCAAGCTTTTGGTGCATTGTGTTTGTGCGTGTGTTTTATATTAATGTTAATATGAGCTTAATTAAGAATTCATTGACATTAATTAAACACTGTTCCCACCTTGGATCCGGTACATCCAAACTAGCTAACTAGCCGGCACTTCTCCTCTGACTTGTTAAAATGTATGCAGCATGATGCACTCTCAGGCTTTATTGGTTGTCATTTTTCATTTTGGACTGGAGAGCCAATAGGAATCCTCCGTGCGAGCTTCCTCTGCTTCCAACGCAGCATTATTATTTTTTCTTTACTAGACCCTAACTAGTTCACTAGCCAGCGCCGCTCCTTTGACTTATTAACATGTACACAGAAAGATGCACTCTCAAGTGAACTACTTGCATTCCCTGAGGCGACATGTTAACTAATTAACTAGGTCAAATGAAGCAGGTGGGATGATAACAAAACCCTGGGTCTTAATTTAATTTAACTTAATTTTTCATTCTGGACTCTCCAGTCCAGAATGGGAAGCCCCGCCCCCACCTCATGATACTTTCGGCTTTCCGTCAGCGCCAGCACCATCCCGGTGGTGATGCTGATACCAGTAGGGATAATGGTGGTAATAAGAGGGATGATAATCTTATTATGTCTCATGTGCTGATTAATTTTTCATTGATGGTTATTACACAAAAAATAAATTAATTATTAATTTGCTATTATTAAATAAAGTGTAAATGGCCGTCCACACCAAGAACTATAACTATAAAGATAACTATAAATATAGTTTTAATAATCGCAGCTGTTGTGACCCCCCCCCGATCAGCGGCACCATGCAGATTGAGGGAGGTGCGCAGGACGTGCGATACACAGCGATATCATTCATCAGTGTGGAGGCTGCCATTGCTATCCTTATCGTTGTCTTTATAGCTGTAGTTCTTGGTGCGGACAGCATTTAAGTCAGCATATGACACCTTATTTAGAATTCTTCATCTTTTTTACTGCATGATCCTCCCTCAGTGTAGAACTGAAGAGCATAATGATAGATTGTTGTGAGCATCATGTCGTGTACCGAGCACTCTGAAATAAGTATTCTTCCTAAAGCAAAAAAAAAAAAAAAAAACTGGGTTGGTTGAGGCTTGTTGGTGATGAAGCATTTGCATAAAAACATTAATGTCCTACCCGGATCCTCGGCATGTGCTACATCGCTTTCCTTTAGTGGTGAGCTCTGTCTCCCACTGTTTCATGAGCGATGTGTTTGCCAAGGAGCAGTTCTGGAGACATCAAACGGGAGGAAGATCCATCCCATAACCTCCTTCCACAGTCCCTCATGGAGCCATAAAGCAGAGTTCTGATGCTGCAGAATGAAACACATTGATTTGACTTTTGCCTGCATTTATGTAAAGTAGTCTGAGCAAGAAATAATCATCTCCTCACTCTCAGATTGGCCTATTTGGTTCTTCTTCTTGCAAATATGATGAGCTCGTAACATCTGCTCAAAATGGCTTCGTCCCACATGAGGTTCCACAGGGTGAGCTCAGTTTCCACCAGCAGCAAAATCAAACCCACCCTTTTCTTAACTGGTAAGAGTTCCGTTAAAAAAACATTCTCAATCGTCCCTCAGAATGAAAAAGGTCCCCTCCCTTAAAACCGCTGTGAAAATAACATATATTAGTATTTATTCCACTTAAAATGAGTCAGCCTTTTGAATCAACTTCAGCCTGAGCAAAGCAAAAGCAAACTCTCTTATTAGTTCCTGGGGACAAAAAGCGTCTCCTTGTAAAAGATTGCTGTAAAATATCATAAATTCATATTTTTCCAACTTTAAATGAGTCAGTCTTGTTAATCAGCTTCAGCCTGAAAGAAACATATCAGATATCAAATATTTTTTAGAGATTTTGAGCCACGAAAGGGTCAGAAAATATCCGGACAAAAAGTGTTCCCAGGAACTCTTAAGGGTTAATAAGGTTCTGCAACATCCTCTCATCTCTTCATCCTCTCGTAAGTCAAAGGGAATTCAATAGAAATGATCCGCCGAGCTTCGCAGCATGAAGAGTGGAGTTTAGCCTCACGTCAAGATGCAGTCGTGACAGAGGAGGCAGAAAGATGAGGGTTTGCTGAGGTTTCTTGGAAAGAGGTGAGAGTTTTATGAGGGAAAATTGATTGATTGTGCAGCTTCTTCTCTAAAAAAACAAATAAAAAAACAAATGATGAATGTGGAGGGATTTCTGCTGTTTTCTGCTGTTTTTACCAGGTAACTCATTTTCAATGTACTGGCTCCATTTGGAAGCTTTATACACAACAGCATCTCTGGCTGTGATGTCAAAGGAGCGGCTCCTCCTTTGGATAAACAGAGCAGCAAACCCAGACACAGTTGATGGTTCCCATCAAGACCAGTAACAGAGGAGCTGGTCAGTGTGTTTAGTGGAGAGTTTGGAGAGTTTGTGCCTGATCAGGTGCCGTGTGTGTGTAGTTTTTGGAAAGCAGTCGCCATGGAAACAAGTTAACTATTGTTTTATTGTCGTCCTGGCTCATGATTTTTCCACAGCCATGAACACACGGCCCGACAAGATCAAGTTTTTTTGTTTATTTTGAAAAGTAAGCAGATGTTTTATTTTGTAGCTGCGAGGTTCTCACTCATGCAGTTGAGGGCAGATTTAAATTCTCACACAAAAGCAGCCGTCGCCAGCTTTCACTCTGCACTTGTTGTTCTGTAACGTTCCCACGGCAACGGAAGACGGCGGCTACGGTGCGATAAACATGCCGTGTTTTCCGGCGATCTTCAGAGACACGTTTGACCTTTGGGTGAGGAGGCTCGACGCTTCCACTGCCGCAGCCGCCATGATGAACCAACATGAGTCATTACCAGCTACAGAGTCGGCTGATTCACCATTAATTAGGTTCTTGCTCGTTGATCAGTCACCAAGTTTTGCAGCAAAAATGAGGAAATATTTGTGAGCGCCCGCATGTTTGGTCTAATTGGCACAGAAATCGCCACTTTTTGTGGCAAAAGAGCAGCGTTTTTGGAGGATGTGACCGCAGGCCTTGGCTGATTATTACAAAATCCCATAATCACATTTTTCTGGCCATTCAGCCTCTCGACTTTCAGCCTCCTTCGACTGCTCGGCTTATTATATCCATCCATCATTAGCTTTGACCACCAAGCTCGGACTCCACTGTGCCTCGGCTTGTGCGGCTTATTGAGTACAAACCAGTTAACGATGTAACTCACAATTGTCTTATTGGTTTGCAAAAATATCAAATCCTTGCTGAAAGTGTGCGGGAGAAAGAAGTGGGGGGGAACAGACATGCTGAGAGGAAAAATCAGCTCATGAATGTGATATTGGAAGAATATCTGGATCAATCGCAGTTCGGGTTAATGATAAACTGGTCAAAATGGAGGTCAGGAGCAACTGTGGTTCATATAGAATAGAATATATTTTTGACCAGAACTCTGGGATTTATGATTCACACACACACACACACACACACACACACACACACACACACACACACAAAGTGGAAGTGAAAACACCATTTCCATATTCCCTCATTGACAGGCGGGGAATCTTATTGTGATGATGTTGGATTGCTTTGTTTGATCAAGACAATCAGACGATGGAACCTTGGCGAGTTTTTCTCGTACCTGTTCGACACGTGAGTGAGTTCATGAATAGTCCGTTGGTTCTTGACGTTCAGGTCTGGTAATAATCCTTATTGCACGCTTTTGGAGTATATAAACTGGATTTGTAATAGTTTTGTATGTGTTTCCCCAACCCTCCATGCAGTCAGTGATGACTGGGACTTTGAAGCATTGGTACAATCAGTGTATGATTTTGGTTGAGGATGTCTTGTGTAACGAGCCTTTGTAACGAAGGCAGCTTCAGGCTCGTCCCCATTTCCTCTTAATAACGGTTGAACAAATGCAGAGACAAGTGGGCGGAGAGTCGCACATGGTGGCATTCCAGTGGACGTGGATGAGACTTCAGCAAAAGTCAATGAAAAACCTGAGTACATCAGTTTAATTTGTTGGTGCTTCACACTTGTTCGAGAAGAAGTAGAGGTGCTTTTTGTAATGTTTATGGCTCAAACTGTCTCCACATGATACTGCATTCTCATGTGATGCAGCGGGCGGCTGGTCTTGCTGGACAGAACGGGATCTACATGGAATTGGTGTCCTCCATTGCAGTCTAAACCGTCCTCCTCTCCTCCACTACAACAACATCCGGGTTTTGACACAGACTACGTTTCCAGTCAGTCCATGCTGGGGTTAAGTTCCATGTTATTGTTAGTGAAACATTGGGAAAAAGCCTTTTCCATGCGTGAGCAAACAGGGTTCCTCCTGTGTACGAGGGGTGTAACGGTGTGTGTGTGTGTGACGGATCACACACACGCCATCACGCCTGAGTGAGTATTAAAAAGAAAGTTGAGACGTCGCTCCAGTAAAGGAGGCAGTAATGAGCATAAAAGCTGCCACTGCCAGCAACCATCATTAGCTACAGAAGAAGAAGAAGCAGTTAGAAAAACAAATGAAGAAGAAGAGGAAAGTGTAGAGTCAGAGGACTGACGACCTCAGTCTCGCTCTACAAGAAATTGTGTTTTACTTTTCCTCTGTATGAGCGGAATCAATGGTATGATGATGAGTTTTGAGCCAATTGAGGTCTGTTGAAAATAACTGAAAAAAAGCTAGTCTTATACCGAACACGTACCGAACCATGACACCCACACCGAGGTACGTACGAACCCTGACTTCTGTGTACAGTTACACCCCTACTGTTTCCATGGTGATTGTAATCAATGGTGATATGGCAACATGTGACATATGTCTGCTACAAACCCTGCTTGGCGTAACTTCCCGCTCCCCTTTTTGTGGATCTGTCTCTCCCGCTACTTTCTTGCGTCTCCAAATGTCAGGATGTTTGTGTCTTTCGTCACACTGATGAATTGATTGGTTTCCTCCTCACTCCAAAAGTGTGGCGTGGTGTTGCTCTCGCCTTTAGCCATGTTTACAAGGAGTTCCTGGACTCCAAAGACCAAGATTCCTTGCTGATAGAACATGATCACAACACTAATTCATCTTCCTTTTGATGTGGAGATCCTGATAGGAGGAGACATCATCACATGTTTACCTTAGAGGAGGAGGAACCAGGGAGGAGAGGAGAGGTTTTAAAGACCAGCATATG
Source organism: Mullus surmuletus (assembly GCA_903171835.1). Lineage (NCBI taxonomy): Eukaryota > Metazoa > Chordata > Actinopteri > Syngnathiformes > Mullidae > Mullus > Mullus surmuletus. Next base: position 89,994 of record CAESWR010001004.1, read on the forward strand.
AGCATATTCCGCTTATTCAAATGTGTTATTGGTGTTTACAACCGGGTTGTGTATTATTGCTGATATTCCGCTTAGAAAAGCCTTATTGACTGCATGTAAGTGTGCGTGTGTGAGTGCGTGCGTGCGTGCGTGTGTGTGTGAATCCGCTGGGTGACTGTGGACTGGTGCAAAGATGACTTCCCTATTAGCGTGATGTCACACAGAGAAGGAGAAAACCGCTGCAGCATCAAGCGGTGGAGTTCTCTGCCAACGTCTGCTGTCCTGTGGGAGTCGGCGGCATGAATCCCTGCAGGTCGGCCTCTCTTGGTGCCCGGCCCACGTGTTTGAGGAAGGCTTTAGTCCTCAAATATGCGCTGTTAGCGTGAGAACATTCATGAGCATGCAAAGGGAGCAGCTGCTTCCTCTCTTTATGGAATCAGACCTTGTTATTGTTGTTGACAAAGTCAAAGGATTTACCTTCCTGGAGATACAGTTAAAACCAGATGTTTACTGTTTAAAAAGTAGGGTTGGGACTTGATGGCAAAAATGTATCTAATTAATTAGAGGCTTTGTGATTAATTAATCTCAATGAGACAAGAAGTACCATTTCTCAATTCAAATGGATTTTGGTGTATGACTATGTGTCTACAAATACATAGATTAAAACAATTGTTGTTTTTTTTTTGCATCACTCTGAAAATGGCTCTATAAATCATGCAGTTGGATCAGACTTCGCCATCTGGAGCACATTTTCTAACCCCTCAGTTTAAACTCCTGTGCCGCGTTGCCTCACTGCACTTCTGCGTCGGAGCTGAGTGACGCGCTGACTGACTCCAGACACTCTCTGTTTGTGGACTGTGGAAGCTCCGAAACTGCTCAGGAAGCCTCGATCGGCAACACGTCACATCAGAGCAGCCATCTGGAGTGGAACTGCCATTACATGCATACATTTTTTAACGCCTTGATTTTTTGTAATCACTCGTAATCAACCCTGTTTTAGGCCAGTTACAGTCACCCAAATTATTTCCTTTCGCTAAAAGCAACAATAATGACAGATTTTTTTTTCCAGGATTTTTTGCCAATACTTTTGACAGTCAGAAGTTAACATGTAGCACCAAAGGGTGATCAGAGCGGCGGAGGTTCACACTTCGCTTCCTGACGTCTCGGATGGATTTATTTTTCATTTTCTCACAATGTCACGCAAAGGAAGGAAGGAGTGTGTTTTCCTGAAGATGCTTCCACGTGTGTGTCGTCAGAAGCAATGGCATCTTCAGCTGCGCTGCTCCAGATTGTTCAAAGGCTCAGTCTCAGTGTGCTGAAACTGAAAGTATAAAGATTTCAACAAATCACTCTCTTGTTGTTCTGGCATTGAACATACTGAAATTATTTTGGTAATTCTGACTGACGTAAAAACAGGAAGAGTTTAGTCTGATTTACAGTCCTATGGCGAGAAAAAGCAGTGTACGAAAATATCGATATACCAATACATTGCGGTATTTCACGACGGGATACAGTATCTTTTTTTTAAACACTATCTATATTTTGTATTTCATATTTCATCAGCTGTTTGCTTGGTGACAGTGGTTTAGTGTTTGTAAACTTGTAAACCTGCCCCGTCAGCAGGAACTGTGGCAAATAGGCCGGTCACAATCATCAATATATCAATTAATCGCACGATAAATGACAACAACCCGATAATTTTGGATAATTATCAATCATTTTCCTCAATATACGGCCATGTGTGTTTGTTTTCCTCGTCTCATGCTACCAAACAGGCTGGAGGTCAAGAGGGTTCACTCTGTGCGTCTGTCGCAGCACCTGGAATGAATGGAGTGAACCCTCCTGTCAGTGCTAGCACACACACACAGTGAGCCTCCTGAAGAGTTGTTGACATTCCAACTACAATGTTAAATACTCTTGAGAAATGATAGTTTGTTGTTCTTTCAAGGCTGTGCTTGCATTATTATGCCATATTATCATTACAGGAGTTAAAAGATGATCTCAAAATAATGTTGATAATAGTATCTTTTACCAGCAATCATTTGTGGGTCAATATATCGTCCAGCTAAATGTGTTTTGGTGACAGGCTTTGTGGCAAAGCTGTTGTTTGGTTTCCTCTTTTCCTCCAATGCAGTTTGACTCGGCGTCATCGTCCCAAGAATGATTTGCACTGTAGCGTTTCGCACGTACGTTAATATGAAGTTGATAATCACATCCTAAAAATACGGCGGTGGCAGCCGCTCTCAGGGGAGAAATCACCGCGCTCATTATCGGCTCCCGCTCTCCGCCGTCTGCACTTTCGCTCAGGAGGCAGAATCACACCACGATTAGGCCGCTAATTGCACGTCTACATGCAGAACACGGCAAACTGCTGGAAAAAGTCCTGACAGGTTGAGTTTGTGGATTTCCAGAGGAGCAAGAATAATCCAGGCTGCATCGTGTTTTTTTCTTTTTCTTTATTGCCTGCAACCACAGTCCATTTTTGATGTGTCAGACGTTTGGGCTTGAATAACCTGCGGAGTCTTTACACATTTCACGTGTGTAAGCACAAAGTGGTCGGAGGTTCCAGCGATGAGGTGAGATGAGGCTGGTTGCCGGGGGAGACGCCTCCCCGCCGCATCCTGCCCGCCGCATCGGCAGCAGGGCGAGTGTGAGGCGCTGCTTATCGCGAGCTTGTGCCGCATGTCGGGGAAATTATTGATTCCTGATAAGAAGGAGTGTGTCAACAAAGGAAGGCTGACATTTGCAGTCGCTGGATAACAGAGGCGGCCGCTCGCCCGAACGAGTCCACAAACACTTCAGGAGTTAAAAGAGGAAGAATAAGGTGATTCATCAGACTTCTCTCCTCACTGGGTTACAAACTAAGAGATTTCTTTGCTGATTAGTTACTACTGCAGTTTTAGAAATGCACTAATTATTACCATAATAGGGACGTTGGAAGCCCAACACAGTGCCAGAGACCACACACGCACACACACAAACACACACACACACACACGCACAAACACTTGGCTTTGGCCTGCTGTCAGTTGCGTGGGAAAAATACCTTTGAGTCCAAGACCAAGACCTTCAAAGAGTGGTCTTTTTGATCCCAGTGTGGGGACCAAGATCTCCATCACAGCCAATGAGAGATGGCCGTCAGTCACCTGGACTTCATTGGCGCCTCCTTCCGGCGAGCGAGCGGGACGTCTCCCCATCGCCTCATCTCTGACGTCTGCGTGTCAGAGGCCGCTGTGATGTTTGTGCGTCAGAAAGCTTCAAACACACGCTCAGACTTTGAGGAAAAGGTGGTGGTGTTTGCTGCGATCATGAGCTTCCTCTTTTTGTCCACACGTTCCAACAGAGCCGCTCAGAACACTCTTTCATAGCTTCTCTTCGAAGTTTTTACTGAAAGCCTCCTCTGGTTTCTTCCCCCGTGGCTCAGAAAAGCAGCGGTGGAGAAACCTGCTCTCTGAGTTTCAGTCTGTCATGAAGCCAATCATTTTCTGCTGCGCGTCTTCACCGACGATCGTGAACCGGGTCAGTGGTCAGAGCCTCTTCGTCTCCCTCAGATCAGCCATGACGAAGCCTCAGCCTTCATCTCAGTCATCGATGGATTAAATGCTGCTTCACAACGAAACCTACGTGGTCGTGTGCAAGACAAGAAGCCTGATTTGATATTTGAGAGGACAGCTGATAGTGCTTAACATTTGCCCACGACTAGTTATCTTGTGCTCGGTTTGTCCTTCACGAGTGAACTAGTACGCTTTAGTCCCACTAGCTGACTGTAAATGGGTTCTAGTGAGCTAATATCTTGGCTTTGCTAGTCAACTAGTAAACATGTTGGGTCCACCTAGTTCACTAGTAAGGGCAGAAGAGGCTTGAACTATTTAACTAGTGCTCAATTGCTTTTCACTAGTGAACTAGTATGCACTTTGAGCCCCACTAGTTGACTAGTACTGCTGCAAATGGGTTTCCTAGTTGTCTCGTAG
>CAESWR010001005.1:8874-22340 GCA_903171835.1 Mullus surmuletus
AGTTGAAAAGCTCCACTATGATTGAATGAAGTCCAAGCATCAACATCCAGCAGAAGGACCATGAATGAAGGTAGACAGTCCCAGTAGAGCTGAAAAGGCTTCTGGTGTTGGTGGCATATTCTCAGCTTCAGGCTGCTTCTTGGTCAATGATCTGAGTGGACTTCCTGTCTAAAAGGGACCATGAGAAGGTTTGGATTTCTCTGAAAGGGTTGGAGGGCTTCTTGGAGGGGAGGAGCTGGGCTTCCTAGGTCAGGGTGTGCTCATGGTGCTTTGGTCCCATGCAGCTGTGGAACAGATTCTTCTCAGGTGGTATGCTGCTGAGAGGAGGTGTGATGTGAAGCTGCTTGGAATGAAAGAGCATGCTGTTGTGTTTGTGAAGGTTGACTCTGCTATGAACCAGTGTGAGGACGCAGAGAACGTAGCCCCGCCCACAAAGACCACCATGTGTGAGGAAGAGGAGATCAGGTGAGATCAGCATCTCTGAATGTCTGTGACTGTCACTCCTCCATCATAACATTCAGAAGGTCACCTTCTTCATGACCCTAATGAAGAAGGTGACTTTCTGAATGTGAGACACATTGTGACTGAAGTGAATCAATGTTGTGTTTCCATCAGGATCCATCAGAAGACACCAGATGGTCCTGAACCCACCTGTGTCTCCATGAAGAGTGACTGGTCTATGGATCGACCTCCTGTGTTCAAAGGTGGACAGGGATCTTCTGATCAGAGGTAGGAATGTCAATATTTACCAGAGAAGACGTGATGTTGTTGTCATGAAGTCATGAAGAAGGTCACCTTCTGAATGTGAGACACATTGTGACTGAAGTGAATCAATTAATGTTGTGTTTCCATCAGGATCCATCAGAAGACACCAGGGGCCTCATGTACTAACAACTACGTGGATTTCACACTAAACACCAGCGTACGCAAGAATCCCCGAAAAAAATTCCGGATGTATCAATAAGTGCGTGCGCCAGGATCCGCGCACCTTACCTTCATACATCCCACTCAGCGTGGAATTGGCCGGGGCCGCCCTCGTTACGCCCACCTATATGCAATTCTATCTAAACAGGGTCTCTGCTGTCCACGCTCGCAAAAAGATGTGGAAGAAGAAGAAGTTGACGGCATGTGCACTGGAGGTGCTGGTCGGGGAAGTGGAGGAGAAACAAAGGGTTTTGTTCGTCAGCCTGTCGCGTCAGTATAAAAAAAAAAAAACAATGTGAGTGGGACAAGGTTTGCCAGAGAGTGGACGCGGTGGGTTCGAAGCAACGCAGAGATTAAAAAAAAGTGGTCGAACGTCCAGCGGCCAGACAGGTGGGGCTGACTCCCAGAGCCTGGAGGGTAAGTGGGGGGTCCAATTCTTGCTACAACATTTCCGCATGCTTTGCCATAGATGTAAACGCAAGAATAACACACAATCAGGCATTTAAATAAACCCATATCTTTAATGATCAACAGAAATGGATGTGTCGGCCAGTGTGTGTGGTGCCGGCAGCCCACCCGGACGCGGCGGCGCATCCTCCGGCCCACCCGGACGCAGCGGAAGGGTCCTCACACAGGCAGTCCTTCAGTCACAGAGGAGATTGTACGTGGAGTCTCAGGCATCAATGAGCGGATCGACCGCATGATTAACGTTCTTGAACGTTTAGTTGAACAAAATAAATCCATGATATGGCTTCATGAATGGTGTAATCGTGTGCTTCTTCCTCATTCACATTGTGGTGATGAAATTCTGGCGGGCAATGACGGCTTCCCGGCCGGGGATCGACGTCCATCCCTCCGGCATCTGGGTGGGTGGCCTCACGGGGGGACATGCTGCTCGGACAGAGGGATGCCATGCAGGTTGGCCACATTGTGAAGGACACCACATGCCGTCACAATGCGGCCCACCTTCTCCGGGCCATAGAGCAGGCTGCAGCTCCTCCACATCTGCAGCAGGACAGGCCACATCTGTATTGTGGAGCAAGTCCTCCCGCTCCATAAAATGTCGCTCCGGTGTGACTGCGCGGTTTGTCACGTCCTCCAAAAGCGCAAGTGCTGCCATTGTTGACAGTTGCACACTGTGCACAATAGTGAAGGCTCTTTAACAGCCACGTAGGTGCTTGTGTTTGTGTCGATCGCTGATTTGTGCCCGATGTGTGTACGGTTGTCAAATAGTGACAGTCACCAACAGGCTGGACTGGCCATCGGGCAAACATTGTCCCGGTGGGCCGGTGGCTCAGTGGGCGCAGGAGAAAAAACACTTGCGGTGCAGTCGTTTGTGTCGCATCCAACGCAGCGCTGTTTCCCCTACGTTCATCATCGAGCAATGTGACCCCCCATGTTACAAGCACCCCCCCCCCCCCCCCACGGTCGGTCCGACGTTGTAAGGTGCCCCCCCCCAACTGAGCGAGCCGGTCCCCGAGCCACTTCCTTGTTCCAGTCCAGCATTGGTCACCAAACATTAGCACCTCCGAAGCTGCCGTGGCAGACGCAAGAATCGACGCACTTTTCAGGATTGATACATCCCACCGTGAGCTCTGATCCTTGCGTACGCACGTTTTTCTTGCGTAAACGGCGTTGATACATGAGGCCCCAGATGGTCCTGAACCCACCTGTGTCTCCATGAAGAGTGACCGGTCTATGGATCCACCTCTCCTGTTCAAAGATGGACAGGGATCATCTGGTCAAAGGTAGGAATGTCAGATGTTTGTATGTGTTGATGAGTGATGCACAGATCAGATATTGGGATCGGTACCAATGTTAAAACCAATTGTAGATCAGGTGTCGCTGACAATGGTCCGATCCATAGGGGCTGATCTATGTAGTGTGATTCTATGCTTGTGTGTGTGCGCCGTGTGTGACGTCATGTGCTGAGGGTTTGTTCTCAACATGGAGCGAAAGGATCAGACATGTGAAAGTGTTCCACACTGTTTACTTCCTCTGCTGGCAGCTCAAGAACATGTGGGAGGATCTCAGGTCAAAGGTTAACAGCAGTTCATGTAGACGAACCCTGGCCAGACAGCGGTGAAGCCTGCTGATGTTTCACACAGCTTTCATTCATCTTCAGCCGTCAGCCTTGTTTTCAACACAAATGTACTTTTCTGTCCTTCACTCCTTTCTTCACAAAACACCGTCAGAGCCTCAGGAAGGACAAACATGACCAACATAAATCATAAAGATAAATAAGCTCTCATACAAATGGCACCTTAAAACAACTTTAACCGCACATGTGAAAATATTAGCCATAATAAAGCTGACATTAAACACTTGCCAAACATGCCAAAATATAAAGTCAGCAGCACCAGATCAACATTTAAAAAGAAGCTAACATTTGCATGACTGCTACGGCAACAAAACACATAAAACAGCATTTCACAGTTAGCTAAGTTAGAGTCACATGTCTAAGAAAACCCTCATGAAACAAATAAAATAACACAATACCCTGTTCTCATTCCCGTGCACTTCCTGTGCTGTCGGAGACCTTCAAAATAACAGCATTGAGGGAATATTTTAAAACCAACCAAAAGTGATGAAGTGATCCAAAGAGCTTTTATAAGAGTCTTTACAGCTTCTTCTGGATTGTGGTCACAGGTGAAGCAGTGACAGCGCTGGACTCTCAGTGACAGGAGCCTTACGTCTCAGCCAGAGTCAGCCCCCCATACATGGGAGAGCAACATTCTTACATACACTGCAGTTCTCAGGATCTTGGTGGGCTGCTCCTGCCCTGGACACTCACCTTCACGCACAGCCCTGTTTTACCTCCAACATTTTGGTTTGTCTTCAGATGAAAATACCATGAAAATACCGTGTGTGTGTGTGTTGTTTTCAAGGCGTGTATCTCAGGAACAGATAGTCAGAATGCAGGAGAAGAGACACCTTCAGTGAGGAAAACAAAAAAATGCGGGGTGAAGAAACTGAAGACACACAGTCATTGAAGCTCTGCTCAGCAGGCTGAGAAATAGGAGAAGAATAGCTCAGATTCTAACATTCCCCCTTCTGACGTGATTCTATCATGTCAGCTTCAACTGCAGGCGGGAAGTTACTCCTGTGTTGTAGCTCAGCTTCCGTGTCAGTCGCCCACTCAGCAGCCCCCCAAACTGTGAGTGAAGCTGCAGCACCAGCAGGCAGGGACCACCTCAGAGCCCCCTTTGGACCCCCATCGTACAGTGGATGTGTAAGGGTGGTCTTCATTGCCCTGTATGTGAGAGACTATGAAAGCAGGTCTTCTTTGCAAGTAACAGAAGCCCGAGTGGAAAAGGGTGAACATAGTGTGTATTCATATTGAGAGTGTGTAACAGCCCTAAAGTCAACAACACAACAAACATGTCTACAATCAACACAACAACCAACTGATTCAAGTTCAACCAAATGTAACTTCAAAAATGATTTCACAAAAAGCACTGTCATTAAAAACAATTGAAAACAATTGTAGCGATGTTGGGTCACATTTGGATAAATGTACCTTTGTCTTGTTAAAGGAACCACCGGAATGATCCAGAAGTCAATCATTAATTGTTTAACAATTGACCAAACAGGAAGCACCAGCTGGGCGGCTAACGCTGCTGCTGTCCATCACCAGCCCACAGCTGTCAGTGGACCCCACGCACACACACGCACACACACACACACACACACACCACACACACACACACGGACACACACACACACACGGACACACTGGTCCTCTGGCTGTCTTTTGAATGGCTCTGTGTGTTTGGGATGGAAGGTTCCTAACGAGCGCCCCCACTTGAATCCAGCTGTGCAGCCTGAAACCAGCAGCCACACTAGGAACCATCACTCACTGAAGTATTTCCCAGTATGCTCAGTACTCGGATGAGGGGGTTTCCTGCTTTGAAGGTCACTGATGGAGATCCAGATTTAAAGGTGGTGGCTTTGTGCTTCACAGCCAAAATCAACACAATGTCCCTTTTCCCACCACCAGATGGCGCTTTCTAGGAGCCTTTTTGTCTCCTTTGTGCCTTGTTGTAAGATTGTTACATTTGCACAAAGCAGGAATTAATTTTGTGTAGTGAAGCCGTCCTGTGTTAGTCAGACTTTTATTTTGAAAAGTCAATTTAAACATTTTCATAAGAGACATTTCACCAAACGTTTGCTGTCATTTATCTTTCTAAGAGGTATCGCTCAAGTCAAAGCCTTTGAAAAATCTGCATCTCTAATGAAAACTATGGAGTAAAAGTGCCCAAATTAAATAAATAAATACATCGTTAAATAATTATTTAAATGTGTCATTAATTGATTCAAATTGGAATTAAATATATATCAGTTATTAACTGTGTTAATGAATGAATTAAAATTAGAAGTAAATACACAAATGTGTCTTTAATAAATTAATATGCCAATTAATTGTATGCAAAATAACGTGATTATTTAAGTATTTAATTAATGATTTTCTGTACCTGTGTTGTGGTGCATCATGAATTAATTGTATCTCTCAAACCCGCCCATCAAAGTCAGTGGGCGTGTCTCTAACAGCTGATTGGTTCCCTGCACGAGTCAAGGCCAATGGATGGGGGATGATGGATTGATGCAGAGCCAGTGAACAGTGGTGTTTGGATGTCTGCATGCAAAGTGTACGGCCGCCATCAGCCGTGACCTGCCCTCACGGCACGCAACAGACGCCATCTGGGCGACGGTTCGCTTCTCTCACTCGCCACAGTTGAAGAATAGGAACTTTTCAGGCTACGTGGCGTGTGTGTGAACCGTGACAGCCAATCAGCACTGACTTTGCCGGCTTCACTGGATGGCGTATCTGGGAGATGCTGCAGTGTGCCACCACCCGCAGCTTTATGACACCGTGGCACAGTTTTACCACTGATTAGCGCTTAGCATTAGCACTGGGGACGGTTTACCTTTGTGTTGATCTCAGCATTTCACATCATTACATGCCGCTATGTGTGTGTGTGTGTGTGTGTATCTGCTGATGCAGCATGTGATTGTGTGTTTCTCTGGCATTTGTGGGACTTTGAAATCAAGTCTCAGTCATTGCAGACATCACAAATAAAGTTTCAGGGAATAACTGGATGTAAAAGCGAGCGGTTCCAGAAGGTCCTCCAAGTCTCCCTCCAGGCTACTTCAGACCAAAGCAATGGATCCCACTAGATCAGCGTTAGCCCCGCCCACTGACTGATGGGCCAGTTTGAGAGATACAATCAATTCATGATGCACTGCAACACCAGACCATTAACTGCTTAATTAAATAGTGAAATAATTATATATGTTTTTAAATTCAATGAACTGGTATTTTTATTCATTAATGACACATTTATGTATTTTATTTATTTTTTATTAATGACACATTAAATAACACATGGATATATTCAATTCCAATTTGAATGAATTAATGACACATTTAAGTAACTATATATTATGTATTTTTTATTGAATTTTGACACTTTTACTCCTCCATAGAAAACTACCAGGAACTGAGGTGATTGTGGAGGAAGACAGACATGTTCTTCATGTTGTACTGTACATCTGACTGATCTCATCTGCTCTGTGTTCTCTCAGGATTTATTGAGCCGTGTCAACGTAAACTGAAGAAGAACCTTCAGAAGAAGTTCCAGTGTGTGTTTGAGGGCATCACCAAAGCAGGAAGCCAGACCCTTCTGAAGCAGATCTACACAGAGCTCTACATCACAGAGGGAGGGGCTGCAGGGGTCAATGAGGAACATGAGGTCAGACAGATTGAAGCAGCATTCAGGAGACCAGCCAGACCAGAAACACCCATCAGACCAGAAGACATCTTCAAAGCCCCACCTGGAAGACACGCACCAATCAGAACAGTGCTGACAAAGGGTGTGGCCGGCATTGGGAAAACAGTCTTAACACAGAAGTTCACTCTGGACTGGGCTGAAGACAAAGCCAACCAGGACATGGACTTCACCTTCCCCTTTACCTTCAGAGAGCGGAACCTGCTGAAAGACAAGAAGTTCAGCTTGGTGGGACTTGTTTATCACTTCTTCCCTCAAACCAAAAAGGCAGGAATCTGCAGCTTTGAAGACTTCCAGGTGGTCTTCATCTTTGACGGTCTGGACGAGTGTCAACTTCCTCTGGACTTCCACAACAAGGAGACCCTGGCTGATGTTACAGAGTCCACCTCAGTGGATGTTCTGCTGACAAACCTCATCAGGGGGAACCTGCTTCCCTCTGCTTGCCTCTGGATCACCACACGACCTGCAGCAGCCAATCGCATCCCTCCTGAGTGTGTCTCCATGGTGACAGAGGTCAGAGGGTTCACTGACCCTCAGAAGGAGGAGTACTTCAGGAAGAGATTCAGAGATGAGGAGCAGGCCACAACAATCATCTCCCACATCAGGAGCTCACGGAACCTCCACATCATGTGCCACATCCCAGTCTTCTGCTGGATCTCTGCTACAGTTCTGGAGGACATGTTGAAGAACAGAGAGGGAGGAGAGCTGCCCAAGACCCTGACTGAGATGTACATCCACTTCCTCCTGGTTCAGACCAAACTGAAGAAGGTCAAGTATGATGGAGGAGCTGAGACAGATCCACTCTGGAACCCAGAGAGCACAAGGATGATGGAGTCTCTGGGGAAACTGGCTTTTGAGCAGCTGCAGAAAGGAAACCTGATCTTCTATGAGTCAGACCTGACAGAGTGTGGCCTCGATATCAGAGCAGCCGCAGTCTGCTCAGGAGTCTTCACACAGATCTTCAGAGAGGAGAGAGGACTGTACCAAGACAAGGTCTTCTGCTTCGTCCATCTGAGCCTTCAGGAGTTTCTGGCTGCTCTTCATGTCCACCTGACCTTCATCAAGTCTGGTGTCAACCAGCTGGCAGGAGAACAAACATCCAGTGGGTCTAAATTCCTCAAAAACAATCCTGAACACCAAGATTGGAGTAACTTCTACCAGCAAGCTGTGGACAAGGCCTTGAAGAGTCAACATGGACACCTGGACTTGTTCCTGCGCTTCTTCCTGGGTCTTTCACTGCAGACCAACCAGACTCTCCTCAGAGGTTTGGTGACACAGACAGGAATTATTTCACAGACCAATCAGGAAACAGCAAAGTTCATCAAGAAGAAGATCAGTGAGGATGATGTGTCTCCAGAGAGAAGCATCAATCTGTTCCACTGTCTGAATGAACTGAATGATGGTTCTCTGGTAAAGGAGATCCAACAGCAGCTGAGATCAGGACGTCTCAACACAGATAGACTGTCTCCTGCTCAGTGGTCAGCTCTGGTCTTCATCTTACTGTCCTCAGAAGAAGATCTGGATGTGTTTGACCTGAAGAAATACTCTGCTTCAGAGGAGGTTCTTCTGAGGCTGCTACCAGTGGTCAAAGCTTCAAATAAAGCTCTGTAGGTGGATCAAACACTGGATACATTAACCATTTCTAATGAGTATTTTTCTTCATGTTTTCATTGTTCATCTTTTCATAGGCTGAGTGTCTGTCAGCTGTCAGAGAGAAGTTGTGAAGCTCCTTCCTCAGTTCTCAGCTCTCAATCCTCCAGTCTGACACAACTGGACCTGAGTAACAACAGAGTCCACACTGTCACCTGGAGACTCTCAGGTCAGGATTCATGACTGATACAACCTTACCAAGTAAAAAACTATAATTTCTTTGGATTACCCAAACAGAAGCTGAAATGATTAGAAATGGTTAAAAGGTTTATGCGTTTTAAATCACCTTTCACTGACTTTATTTGTTTGATATGTGGAATGATAGAAAATCTTCCTCAGGTTGAAGTCTGCAGGTGTAAACACATTTAGAAAAATGTAAAGTTAAAACCCTTTGAAGCAAATTATTGAGTATGTGTGATTCCTCCTCAGCCTGAGCGGCTGTCAGCTGTCAGAGAGAAGTTGTGAAGCTCTGTCCTCAGTTGTCAGCTCTCAGTCCTCCAGTCTGACATAACTGGACCTGAGTAACAACGAACTGCAGGATTCAGGAGTGAAGCCGCTGTCTGCTGGGCTGGAGAGTCCACACTGTCACCTGCAGACTCTCAGGTAAGGATTCATGACTGATACAACCTTACCAAGTAAATAAGTATAATTTCTTTGGATTACCCAAAGAGAAGCTGAAATGATCAGAAATGGTTAAAAAGTGTATGCGTTTTAAATCACCTTTCACCGACTTTATTTGTTTGATATGTGGAATGATAGAAAATCTTCCTCAGGTTGAAGTCTGCAGGTGTAAACACATTTAGACAAATGTAAAGTCAAAACCCATTGAAGCAAATTGTTGAGTATTTGTGATTCCTCCTCAGCCTGAGCGGCTGTCAGCTGTCAGAGAGAAGTTGTGAAGCTCTGTCCTCACTTCTCAGCTCTCAGTCCTCCAGTCTGACACAACTGGACCTGAGTAACAACAACCTGCAGGATTCAGGAGTGAAGCTGCTGTCTGTTGGACTAAAAGGTCCACACTGTCACCTGGAGACTCTCAGGTCAGGATCCCACTGATCCCACACGTGTGTCGAGTTAACGGTGTCTACACACATATATGAATATATATATATATATATACGGTATATATATATATATATACATATATATATTCATATGTGCGTGTGTGTGTGTGTTCAGTCTCTCAGGCTGTCTGGTCACAGAACAAGGTTGTGCCTCTCTGGCCTCAGCTCTGAGCTCCAACCCCTCCCATCTGAGAGAGCTGGACCTGAGCTACAACCATCCAGGAGACTCAGGAGTCCAGCTGCTGTCTGCTGGACTGGAGGATTCAGGCTGGAGGCTGGACACTCTCAGGTATTCAGGCGTTCATCCAGCAGCTGTTGTGCTGGTGTCACGGCGTCCTGAGCAGAGGAGGAAGGTGGACGTCATGGTGACAGTGAGCAAAGTGTGTGTGACGATAGGAGAGGACATGATTGGAGTGTGTGGCTGTGTGTGACCCTACAAAGATGAATGTTAATTGTAGAATCCATCAATATGTAGGCATGAGGTGGGAGTGGATGATGGTGCTGACTGTGTAGCAAAACATCTGGAGTGGAGGCGGAGCCTAGCGGCTACAATTCTTCTTTTACAGCCTCAAACGTTCCATCCCAAAATTCATCTCCACCTGCTCTGGAATAATTTAGCATTTTTTCAATGTGATCATAACTTTGTCTCGCAGTGGATCAAATGATATCGAAACAGGTCACTTTAACTCTCCCAAATAATTGTCAGATAAATAAATGAGGTGAATGTAAATGTGAAGAGCTGTCGTGTCGTAGCTCGTCTGAGCTCCTTATTTGAAGGACCAACTTCAGGAGCAGCTGAGATTAATGTTGACAGGGTCCAGGTGGCGCTTCCGGCTGTTTTTCTATGAATGATAATTCATTCGAAGGTGGTGAGCAGCTGCTTCACAGCCAGCCCAAAAATGTGGAATTCTACCAAGAAGCATCAGGTTGCAACAATCCTAGCTGATCAGAGGAGAAAGTTGTTGTGATCGGTTGCTCAGCCGACGCCGGCTCGGGGAGACCATTAATATTTCAGGCTGCTGGCGCCTCACAAACGCCGCTGATCTTTGTGAGTTGGCGCTGGAGGCCCCGGCACAAAGCAACATCAACATGTGCTGTTTCTCCTCTAAATGCACCAAGCCTGCTTTAAAGGCCGGCCATTTTAGTGGCAGCAGAGGAGCAATCTGTGCTTTGTGGCTGTTTAGCAAACCTTCAGTCAGTCAGGAAGTGATGTCACTCTGTGTGCTGAGCTCCAGCTTCTCTGTCGTCATGGCAACAAGCAGCAGAATCAGTCAGCTCTCGTGTCCAGATGTGGAACAAGTGATCCCGTCTGACTTTTGACTTTTCTCATCAGTCTTTGTTTTCACTTTGAATGAGCAGCAGAACATCAACACAGCCTTTGTTTGATGGATCCACATGCAGATGGAGATGTTCCATGACTCAGTGCAGCTGTCTGCCCACTTGAGGATGATGTAATCCGTCATTGATAGTGTGGTCCTGATGTGGCTGATCAATGGTCAGACATCAGTCAAATGCTGGACACCAGAGACACCATGAAGGAGACAGTGGAGACAGATGATCTGTGTCACAGCCACAAACTGAGGAGCTCTGCTTCACTTAGAAACCCACTCTGACTATGTTTCTTCCTCCAGGCTGGACCATGGTGGAGAGCAGAGGTTACAACCTGGACTGAGGAAGTGTGGATCTCATCTGGTTTATGAAGCTCAGCTTCTCCTGAAACATGAAGCTGAGAGTGTTTCTCTGTAGATGTCTTGTGTTCTATGTGCTCCTCTCATGGCTACTGTTGCCATGCAACCAGCTGCCTCCAGCTTTTGATTGACAGCTCACTGAGCCAGTTGTAATCTGTGTGTGATCTGTCAAAGATCAATATTGATGGTACGATGGATCAATATGGAGGCAGGAAAGAGGAGGTCAGAGAGGGGGCGGAACCTGAGTTACATCCCATAATTCATCCTGTCTGGAAAACATATTTGATATATGATTATGTTGTGTGTTGAAAATAACATTTAAGCAACAAATATGTTGACATTTGATTCTCCGTTTGTAAGTGTAACAACAACAACAAGCACAACAAAGAGAGAAAGTGGAGCTGCGTTCACGCTGCCTGAGGGTGAACCTGGAATGACGTGGGTCATCTGGGCGGTCCACCTGACCCACCTTAACCCAGTCATTTAGCTGATGACGTAACGTGGCCCACTCACACTGAAATGAGCTGAGCTCTCTTTACATGTATTTGTTCTTATCTGTTATTATTGAAATCAGACGCCTCAGCAGAGTTTATAAGGAAATCTCTGACCAACCTGCCAATGACTGGTAGCTCCAACATTTTACTGGCCATCAAACGTTTTTACCACTCAACTCTTCATCATCACCATCTTCACTCACTAATCTTCTGGAAACACTGAACACTAGAGAGATCATTGATCACTGACCACTGTTTGTTTTCCTTTTTTAGTAAGGAACGCCATAAGGGAAGGTTTCAGATTCTGTTAAAGAACGTTTATTTCCAATACTTTATGAACTATTTAAATTATAACCAATTTCATGTCATATAACCGACTGGAGTTTGGCTTCAAACAATTGAATTGATTTGATTATATTGATGTAAATAATGAGATAAAAATAATAAAAATATAAATATCTGAGGTGAGTATTTATAGTCTTCACTCCCTCTTGATGCAGCGACACAAACTGGAGATCACGCGTCACTGCTTATAAGTGAACTGCTGTCATTAACAGGCATCACATGTAACGTGCAGCGTTGTAAAGTGATATATTTATGGACTAGAGATTGGTGTTGTGCTTTGCATCGTTTCTCTGTTTGCAGCTCATAAGCTGATGATGCATTTGCATTGTTTCTTGCATCAGGTTTTTAAATTTGCACCGCGTTGGTGTTTTTACACCTGGTTTACACTTGTGTTTCAGTTTGTGTATTTGCAGCGTTTCTGTACGTGCAGATGTTTTCCCAGATGTTGTCGGCCCCCGTAGTGATCAGATGTTAAATGCATCAGGAACAGGAGCAAAGTAGGCGAAGCCAAAGAAGGCCGCTCTCACAAAATCATCATAACAACAACTTATATATCAAACACACTAAGAACAAAAAACAAAAAAAAGAATCAATGTGTCAATGAGTAATTGATTGAGGTGAGAGCATCTCCAAACTGCACTGAGTCTCTGGCCGATTTGCAATACCCGTCCTCGTCTCTCCTCCCGTCCTCGTCTCTCCTCGTCTCTCCTCCCGTCCTCATCTCTCCTCGTCTCCTCCCGTCCTCGTGAACTTGTGCTCCGTCATCAGTCGGAGCCCAAGTAGGATCCAATCCTCAAGTTCACGTCTGACCAAGCAGAGACCAAATCCCCGGATGTCAACTTGATCCGCCTCGACCCTCCCACTTTAACGAGTCTGCTCCGGAGCTGGCTCTTGCAGACTTTTGACAGCAAATTACCCAGAATGCTTTTCACCGCGAGGTGGTGACGTCATTGAGTAGGCTGCTGTTCCAATAGCAGAACTACCGTCCTCCCATCCTCTCGTGCTCGGTCATCTCTGCTCCCGACGACAACTTGCAAGTCTGAACTACCAAGGAGGCGAGTCGGTGCTTCCCAAGTTCGCGTATTGAGAATCGGCCTCTGTTTGAGAGCAGAGGACATGATTGAAACACCAAAGCTGCTGAAAAGAGTCCAGATCTGCGGCTGCTCTTTCAAAGTTCAAATCAATGAGTTTAGACTCAATCATGTTGACACTGTTGTGGAAATTCGCAGCATAAATCCAAGGGTCAAAGTTTGCTGTGAGGATGTGAGTTTATTCAGCGAGCCAGCGGTCCGGCATGCCGGCAGGCGGGTGAATCCACCAACATGGACTGCGTCCACATTGATGGACTGACCAAGAATGCTCGTGGTGACATCTTTCTTATACAGACACATCAAAGAAATCAGGGCAGGGCCAAATGTTTAGGCAGGAAGTGGACAAAGTGACCAATCAACATGCAGGAGTCAGCAGGACAGTGAGATGCAAATTCAGTCAACTTAGAGGAATGTGGAGACACAG
>CAESWR010001005.1:97632-115154 GCA_903171835.1 Mullus surmuletus
CACACACACACACACACACACACACACACACACACACACACACACACATCGCATGAGGCCATGGAAGGAATTCTGTCAGTGGGCCGCAGGAATGGCAGCCAGCCCACATCACACTGTCAGGCCAATCGTTCCCATTAAAGCCACGTTCTGAGTCAGACTCCAGTAATGCTGCAAATCACTGCGGCGCTGGAACAGAAAGCAGACGCTCCCGCCTCCATGTGTGTGTGTGTGTGTGTAAAACAGAATGTTTTCATAAGACTTTTACAGTATCACAGAACTGACAGATTCATACACACTCTCACACCGGGAGTGATAATTGTCAGACAAGATAAAATGAGATGAGATAAGATGAGATAAATGAGATAAGATGAGATGAGATGAGATGAGATGAGATAAAATAAAATGAGATGAGATAAGATGAGATAAGATGAGATGAGATAAAATAAAATGAGATGAGATAAATGAGATGAGATGCAATAAGATGAGACGAGATAAGATTAGATAAATGAGATGAGATAAAATGAGATGAGATAAGATAAATGAGATAAGATGAGATAACTGAGATGAGATAAGATAAGATGAGATGAGATAACTGAGATAAGATGAGATAAATGAGATGAGATAAATTAGATAAAATGAGATGAGATAAGATAAATGAGATAACTGAGATGAGATAAGATGAGATAAATGAGATGAGATGAGATAACTGAGATGAGATAACAGATAAGATGAGATAAATGAGGTGAGATGCAATAAGATGAGACGAGATAAGATGAGATAATATGAGATTAGATAAATTAGATAAAATTAGATGAGATAAAATGAGATGAGATAAATGAGATGAGATAACTGAGATAAGATGAGATAAATTAGATAAAGGAGATGAGATAAAATGAGATTAGATGAATTAGATAAAATTAGATGAGATAAGATAAATGAGATAACTGAGATGAGATAAGATGAGATAAATGAGATGAGATAACTGAGATAAGATGAGATAAATGAGATGAGATAACTGAGATAAATGAGATGAGATAACTGAGATAAGATTAGATAAATGAGATGAGATAACTGAGATAACATGAGGTAAATGAGATGAGATAACTGAGATAAATGAGATGAGATAACTGAGATAAGATGAGATAATGAGATAAGATGAGATAAATGAGATGAGATAAATGAGATGAGATAACTGAGATAAGATGAGATAAATTAGATAAAATGAGATGAGATAAGATAAATGAGATAAGATGAGATGAGATAAAATGAGATAGATGAGATAACTGAGATAAATGAGATGAGATAAATGAGATAAAATGAGATTAGATAAAATTAGATGAGATAAGATAAATGAGATAACTGAGATGAGATAAGCTGAGATAAATGAGATGAGATAACTGAGATAAAATGAGATAAATGAGATGAGATTAGATAAATTAGATGAGATAAGATAAATGAGATAACTGAGATGAGATAAGCTGAGATAAATGAGATGAGATGAGATAACTGAGATAAGATGAGATAAATCAGATGAGATGAGAGGAGATAAGATAAGCCTCCGCTGTCATTGTGTAAGAAACGCGTAAGGCCAGAAATGAGGTCTCAGCTCATAGTTCAAACAAAGGTTAGCGTGTTCATCTGTAATCCACTCGGAATGGGGAAGTGGGGAACCAGGCGACGACCACAGGACGACCACACGGAAAACTCTAAGTCTCCGTCAGCTTTGTTTGTTACTATTGCAGCAGTTTTTCTTGCTCCAGTGCTCAGTGTTATACATAAATATACACCAACACCAGCATGCATAGAGTATGAAAAATAGATATAGATAGATGAGTAGAAGTCTGGTCTGTTAAGTATATGTTTATGTGTACATTATTTACAATGAGTATTTATATTTTCAGTACACAGTACAAATCAGTCAGAGTTCTGTGGAAAAACAAAGAATACGTGGTGGTTTATGATGTGAGGTCATTTTCATGGAGGAAATTCGTGATCTATGAGCTTGTTTGAGTATTTCCATGATGCTGCTGCCTGCCTTCATGTCAGCGCAGGGTGATCATATTTTTATCTGGAAATGCATGATGGGACTGAGTGTTGGCGGCGGCGCTGTCCTCCTCTGACCTCTGACCTCTGACCTCCCCTGCAGGTGCAAAGTTCCCCATCAAGTGGACGGCGCCGGAGGCCGCCCTCTACGGGAAGTTCACCATCAAGTCGGACGTGTGGTCCTTTGGCATCCTGCTGACGGAGCTGGTCACCAAGGGCCGCGTGCCCTACCCAGGTCAGCGCCAACACACACACACTCACACACACACACACCCACACACACACACACACTCACCGCCGCCGGCCCCTCCTGCTCTCAGCCCCACTGAAGAGGCCCTTTAACACCTGCTTAACCTTGGCCTCCCTGCCAGACTGAGAGATCAGCTGTAATTAGCGCCGCTGGCTGCTGCCGTTCCACAGAAACAAAAAGAGAAGCGGCTCCATGGAGGAGGAGGAACACGTGGTGGGACCCCCTCACTCCCACTCACACAGCTGCTCTTACACTGCTCCCACTGCAATCACACAGCATTTACCCACACGTGATCCGATCACAATCCCCCCGTCCAACATCGCATCCTTCTTCTACAGCGTATTCTTCCATCAATGCGCTCCACTCGGGACCTTCAGAGAGGCTTCGAGAGGTCGTGTCGCAATCCACACATTTACAGCCGCTCTCTGCGTGATCCGATCACAAGCTGTGTCCCTCCTCTGACAATCTTTACATTGTGATCCATTAATATACTCCACTGGTGACCTTCACAGACGGTTTGAGAGATGGGGTCAGCGGGTGAGTTCTCTGCCACCAGCCAATATTGATATCAGATATCGGTCCCATATCAGCAAAAACCCCCAGTATTGGATTATATCAGCCTGTATCTTAAATCTCCGATACAGGCAGAAGTCCATTCCAGACTCCCCTCCAGCACCTCTAGTGGTTGTTTTGTGCTTTGAAAAACTAAAAAATATTGTTTGTATTGGATTTATTGAGGTTATTTTTCAGGGTCTTCTGATTTGTTTGCATTTATTTTACTCAATTGTAGAATCTTCTTCTGCTTGAGGTTCAAATGTGTGTGAGTCATTGGTTAATAATCAATGGGGGAGTTTTTCTCACAGCTGACTATTCTCTGTTTGAGTGTGAGAATCACTTGATCAAGCTTTTTCTAACATTCCACACTACAAAATAAGTATGTATGATTGGTGCTGATATCGTATTGTATCGATATAGGTATCGGCCAATACTCAACGCTGCAATATCAGAAGTGGTACGATAGCCAAATCTTTCGGTTGTGATCCATTTTTGACACTCGTGACGGATGTGATTTGAAAGATCCAGTCACAATCTGTCCCCAAATCTGTTTTGAGTGTTTTTTTTCCACCTGTGCTGCACTGGGTTTACAATCACAAGGTGTTGGACATGATGCTTTTACGCCTCTTACAGCAACATGTGATCTCCTGAAGTGGTTTGAATAATCCGGTCGCAATCTGTGTTTTGTACTGGAAGTCGGACTCAGGATCAAAGGAGTTTGGCTCCAGCTTGGGCTCGTCGGCGTGTGACGGCTGTTGTGAGATGGGCGTTGATTCGTGGATGTGCTGTGTTCGCCCTCAGGCATGAACAACCGGGAGGTTCTGGAGCAGGTGGAGCGCGGCTACCGGATGCCGTGTCCTCAGGACTGCCCCATCTCGCTGCACGAGCTCATGCTGCAGTGCTGGAAGAAGGACGCCGAGGAGCGGCCCACCTTCGAGTACCTGCAGGCCTTCTTGGAGGACTACTTCACAGCCACGGAGCCTCAGTACCAGCCGGGGGACAACCTCTAAGCCCCGCCTCCTCGGCCAGCTGGCGGCCGGGGCGGGGAACAGAGAAATGGAACACTCCTGAGCCTTCCCACCCAGGCCTTTTATCATGTCGTATTTGACTTTCTTTTATTTGATTTTTGCCATATGTACAGCGTCCTTGGCTCCGCCCGAGCGCCACCACCCGCAGCGCACCAAACACGGCCCCTCGCTGAGGGACACGCCCCCTAAGGTCTGAACTCTGCAAATGCGCCGATTGGGGAAGTGAGAGCGGTGCGAGGGGGAGGAGTCAGCTGTTTTTCTTGTGTTTACTTTTGTTTTGTTTTTTTGCGAAAATGCAATGAAATCCCAGTATTCAGTGTAAATAAGAAAGGCTTGCTTTAGTTTATTGGTTTGCTTCTGTTTTGAGATTTTATTTTCTCCTGCACAAATGTAATAATAATAATAATGATAGTAATAATAAAGATACAAATGAGTGAGGCAAAGGAGGGAGGAGCCTTTCCACAGACGAGCACCCGAGCAGGCACAGTTCATCTGACGGTGTATTATACTGTAGCTCTCCCATTATTTTCTACAGATTGAATCCAAAGCCTCAATATATATATTTTTTCCCCATTTTTCCATGATGTAAAAAAAGAAGTAAAAAACACACAAAAAAACAGTATGCCCACAGATTATTGCTTTATTCTTGACTCCTGGGTTAATAGTATTGCAGATGAACACGATGCAGTCCTTCATCAGCCTTTTACTTTTGGTTTCTTTGCTTTCCTGAGAGCGCTTGTAGTTTAGGATAATCTCGCTGTACGGAACAAGATTCTTTTACAAACAATATATGCCACATTTTGTAAAATACATTTGAGTGTGTATGGATTTTGAACATATCCCTCCTCGCTTGTAAGATTTTGAGAAAAATTTGGGTGAAAATATTTCTGTTTTTCTTTCACAAGTGTATTTTTTTTGTTTTGTTATTTTGCCAGAAGAAAGAAAGGAGTTAATTTAAGAAGAGCGTGTGTGTGTGGTATCTGAACTGTCATTCCGAGGCTTCCCCGCCGCTCGTCACAGCGATGGTTTACCGGGAAGCTGAACCCGGACCGCCTCACTTCTTCACTTGTTTCGTATTTTATGTTTACTGACAAAAGTTCAATTCCATCAGTATTTGAGTTGTTTGTTTTTACAGTTTTTATTTAACCCTTCCAAGTGATCCTTCGAGAGTCAGCTGTGATGTTCAGGGGCCAATTCATGTTGCAGTTCACTGGATTCCGCGTGGAGACGGATGATCTTGCAATGTGACCTCCAGAAGAACATTTTCCGCATTGCCTGGATTGAAGAGCGACGGCGGCCGGCTCGGCGCCCGAGACCCGGCGAGCTCGGGTTTCATTGCAAATGAGAGTAGTTCATTCCTTAGTTGTACAGCCAATGGGTTTTTAACTGTCGCTAATGTCACTCCTTTATATCTTTTCTCCATTTTTTAACATAACTTGTTTTGTTAATTCGGTGATTTGGCATTCGAGATTCAGAAAAGAACAATAAAAATTTTTAACTCTTTCCACGATGCTTATTTTCTGCATCCTTCCAAATGCTGGCGCGTACCTTCCTTGCACAATTTAAATAAGGATCAAACAATGAGGTTTGAAACTGTCATTTAAAAAAAAAAAAAAAAGATTCATGAAATAAAGGCGGATTTCCCACTGGAATAGTAAAATAAATGAACTACATCATGAAAAATTATCACAGTAACTGTCAGTGCACAGTTTGTGATTTCGGCCACACAAAATCAAGATAGTCATAGATATCTTGTTTGATGCGTGCAGCAGCAAGGAATCATGAGAGTTGCCACACACGGAGCTCTGCAGCCACACGTTGGTAGTGTCGCGACCAGTGAAACGCAGCTATCACAAACACACACACCGCATGAGGCTGGGAGGGTGTGTGCTGGTTGCTTGGTGCTTGTTTGGTCTGAGGGTCGATGTCGGTGGAGCTCAAACACAGCCGGCTCCCCCCGAACTGCAACCCCCCCCCCCGAGTCTTGCAAAAGATGACTTAGCTTCAATTGCTCATGACCACAGGACTCAATATGCAGGTTGTTGAAGAATGTTGTAGGTGTTGGGGGGGCAGTGGCTCAGGTGGCAGAGCGTGTCATCCAATGATCATAGGGTTGGAGGTTTGAATCCGGCTCTGTCTCAGTTGCTGTTGTAGTGTCCTTGGGCAAGACACCTTACCCACCTTGCCCCGTGTGAATATGTATGAATGTTTGGTGGTGGTCCGAGGATCCGTTTGGCGCAGGTTGGCGGCCACACTTCTGTCAGTCAGTCCCGGGGCAGCATGTGTGCATGTGTGTGTGTGTGAATGAATAATGGTTTCTGTAAAGTGCTTTGGGTTCCTTGAACAGCGCTATATAAATTCAATCCATTATTATCATTGAATACAGACAATAAAAAATTCTCCTATTGTTTGATCGTATGCCTACTAAAATTAACCCTTACAAATTATTTTGTCCAGACCATTTTTTGTATTTTTAGTCCATTATGGCTGTTTTGAATGAATATAGCCAAGGTTTTCCAAAGGATATTACATTTCTTAGTAATTCTGGTAGTACATTTTTTGCAATTAAAATACTGTTATACTAGGAATACTAGGAAAACAAATTGGCTTTTAAAGGGTTAAAATCCCCCCCAAAAATTTATATTTTATATATTTCAGGCTGAAATTGATTAAAAAGATTCTCAGGAAAAAATATTAATTAATTCTTTTTATCAGCAGTTTTTAGCGTTTTTTTGTCCCGAGTGACGATTGTGTACCACCGACAGTGTACCACTGAGGAGGCATGATGTGTGTGTCAGGTGGTCTGTGTGTGTGACTGCCTCCTCCCGCAGCTTTATAGGTGCTCCTGTCCATCCCTGCTCACATCTTCCACGGTCCGCACATCAGCTGCTGAGGAACCAGGAACTCCAGGTACGTGCACATTTATCCCTTTTTCCTCCTCGCAGCATCATTTTCACCCACATACTGATTAACTTCTCACTAGCAATTGAAGTTGTTTTTTTTTTAATGATCTGCTATTGTTAATGTACTCTCAGGGTTTAAAAGATGAAATGTTATAACCGCGGGCAGAGCAGCACTGACATTTAGGTCATAGGAACCTTGATGTTACACGTGACTTTAAGAGATAAAAATGGAGGGGGAAAAATCATTGGATGACAGAAACATCTTTGTGTTCTTTTTGGCACCCAAACTATCATTTTTTAATCTTCTTTTTTTTTATGCATGAGGATTCCATATACAATTAGCTATTACCAGATTTGTAGTCTTTTATTTCCCTTTCATTGATCTAAATGTGATCATTGAGATGGCGTGACGACTCGCCTCTGCTCTCTGTCAATAAGTGGCCTCTCTAATGGCTTTATTGCAGGTATTAGTATGTGAGCTCTTTCCTGGCAGTTAATGAAGCATGGAGGAGGCCAGCGTCACCACCTTCGTCACTGTGCAGAAGATCTACTACCCGCTGCTTTGCATCATGGGTATTCCAGGTCTGTCATCTCCCTCAAACTTTAGCCGGACTTGTGTGAACGGGCACTACTGTCGATTGTTGAGGTAGGAGCAGACATGCAAACATCTTGTATTAACCTGAGGTGGGTTCTATGTTTTTTTGATCTTTCCCTTCCAGCAAACCTCTTCACGTTCTACATGATCTGCTTCCGTAGATGTGGGATGTCCGACACAGCCATCATCTACCTGAGCTGTCTGGCCATTGTGGACACCTTCTACCTGGTGTGGGTGATCCTCATCGACCTGACTCTCACCTTCTGGCTCCTGCAGCCCTTCTGGCACTCCCACCCGTGGTGCGGCATCCTGGGCTTCCTGCAGTACGGCTCGCTCTACAGCTCCTCCTGGATCGTGGTGGTCTTCACCATCGAGCGCTACCTCGTCCTGCGCAGCACCGCCGCCAAGCAGCACTTCTCCCAGGCCAGGATCACCAGGCTGACGTGCGTGGCCATCGTCCTAGTGTCCCACCTGGCCGCGGTGCCGCTGGGCTGGATCAACGTGGTCACGCCCGTCAACTTCACGGTGGACGGGGAGAACGTGACGCTGCCCAGGTGTCGTTACCGCAACGAGACCTACTCCATGGTTATCGTGTGGATAACCACCTTCTTGTCAGGAGGGATCCCCATCGTGCTCGTCATTATCTTCAACTACCTCATCGGCTGCCACCTCTGCCGCGCCAGCAACCTCTTCACCAAGGAGGAGCGTCGCGTCATGCAGGGGCGGAGCACGCGCGGCATGTTGAGGAGGACCGTCCTGCTGCTGGGCACCGTCTCCGTGGCCTTCGTGGTGCTCAGCCTCCCCCGCTTCGTCACCTACTGCATCCTGAGGACCGAGCACAACAGCGAGAACTTCAACAGGAACGACTACAGCATCCCCATCAATGTGGCAGGAGACCTGGCCAACATGCTGCAGAACCTCAACTCCACCACCAACTTCCTGCTCTACTGCATGGTCAGCCGGCGCTTCCGGCAGGAGCTGCTCCAGGTGCTGACTTGCAAAGCCAAGGCGCGCGATCTGGGCTCCGTGCTCATTGACACGACCATGAAGGTCTTCACCGTGACGGTTCAGAGGGCTCTTCCATCCAAGGAGTCTGTGACCGTTGTGCTGACCAACCTCAAACAAACCCAGTGATGGCAGGACGGATGAGCAGGAAGGACGGTGCTCCTCTGACCAACCATCAAGTCATCGACCCAAAGATAAGATGACACCATCGATTTTTCTTGCCATATTTGTTGGCTTTTCTTTTTGCAGGCAGCGACGCTAATGGGACATCAGTGCTCGGAGGCCCATCTGGACTTTGGATGTGTCTAATTTGCTGGAGTCAAATCAGGAGTTACATGGAATTGTATTGATCCCCCCCACAAAAAAACAGATACACCTGATTCCTTTTGTTCATTTGAATATGGATTATAATCCAATGTTACCTCGATGTTTCATCACCTTCATCTCACTGTGAGAAACTGATGGGCTGGAACATGGACCTGAGCTGCTGTTATCATTGAAACATCGTCACATTAGCAGTCAGCTCCTACAGGTGCTGTGCTGAGACTAAAGTACAGGCTACAGTGATTCCTTACAGATGCCATTTTGTCAATATCAGCTTTCCTGAGATTTTGTGTTGATAAGACGTGTCTGCGCTGTGTCCATCTGCCGTCCAGGATTTATTCAACTGTGCAAACGTGTCAGAGACCCGTCAAACGACCAGAGTGAATGAAAGAGTCGAGTCACTGTAGTATTTCCATAATGGACTATTCTTAATGAAATTTGAATAAATACGAGTTCTGCTGTAACATGCAGTATCTTCCTCTAAATGTGCAGCTTGTCTTTTATGTCACTGGATGCCTCATCTGGTCAAATATCCGCTGAAAGCGAAAGAAAATGAGATGTGGCACCTTTCGAGAAAGAAAGAAATCCGTAAGGTGTGAGGAGGAGCCGGTCACGAGTCTCCGCCTGTTTGCATGAACCGGAATGGGAATACTTCCTGTTTGCTGGAGAACAGGTTCCCGCCGTGGCCAGAGGGAGAGCTGCTCGACAGAAAGGTGTGTGTGTGTGTGTGTGTGTGCTGGTTGGGCTTTAGTTTCTCTTTGTGGATTTACTGATATAAAGGTGGGACAGCGTGTAAGAACATCGCATGTGTTTGGATCAGTAATTTTGACCTTTGTGCTGACTCGTAGGTCGTGTGTGTGTGTGTGTGTGTGTGTGTGTGTGTGTGTGTGTGTGTGTTCCGCCCGAAGCCTTCGTGGTCGGTCAGGTGTGTGTTCTCCCTCTGAGCGTGTTCAAACATGTTCATTAATCACCCGTGCGGAAGCTTTCTACTCTTGCCGGATAGTGTGGACGGTCGTGTCAATGTTTAACCCGTCCCTCATGATTGCGCTTCCATGCCGTGTCTTTTCCTCCAGAGGCAGCTGACGTTCTTTTCTACGTGACAAGATGGAATCTTTGGCAGGTAGGAAATGAAAACCCGGTCAGACCGGCCGCCGTCTCGGCTGTGGCACTCTGATGCAACATAATCCGCAGTCTAACGGCCAAACCTGCCGGTGTCAGGGCCGTGTCGTCACCAGAGCGTTCCCGTGGAGATGGATGAGAGCATGACCCCCTCCAGTCTGGATCTGGCCTGGCCCCCCCCCTGTCGGAGGTGCGGTGGGCACGCGCAGGCCGGAGGGGTGCAGCAGGACCAGCGTGGATGCGAGGGGGCGAACCCGCGCGCCACCGAGGACCGCCGTCAGCGTGAGCCCAGGGCGGCGAGCCACACTTCGCCCACGCCTGCCTTCGCCCCCCACTCAGGGCGGCTGGATGCCCTCCGCTCGGAAGGGGCGTGGCCTTTTGGCGGCGAAGGGCCGGCGCCAGGCCAGACTTCTGCCCCGTCAAACTGTCCGCAGGAGTTTTCTGTGGAAGAGGTGGAGTCCTTGGAGCCGCCTCTCCCGCTCGTGTCCAACATCAACCCCATCAGATCCCACCAGGCGCCTCAGCCAGCGGCCGGACCCCCCGGACAGTGTAAGTCCCGGCCCGGGTTGCTTGCGTGACACTCTGAATAAAAAATACTCTCAACAACTTGTTTTAGGGTTCAAAAGACATCTATACTACGTGAGCCGCTCAACAACATAGATCTATAACACTGAGATGGTAACACTTTACAATAAGCGTACATTAGGCCCGACCAGCAGCTAATGCTAAAGCTAATGTGGAACTTAGAGCCAGTGAGGAGGGTCGGCCCCTTTGTGTTGGTCTGACATGCTGCTGCTTGCGCCGACATCTAGTGGCAATATTTTGATCCTACCCCTTTAAGTGAAGAGCTCTTTACTTCACCTCACTGCCTGTGATTCCAAACAGATCTTATGGTTCCAAACATCAACGATTGGCTTCAGCTATCAGGGTCCTCTGTGGAAGCATCTTCCAGGCAGCAGACACGCTCTTAATGTTCAAGACCATTAAGAGACTTCAAAAGACTCAAGAAACTTAAAACCTAAATATCGACTCAATTAACACCTTAGATGATTAGCATTAGCCATTGGTGAGTTAGCACGTGGCTTAAAGGTCACCTTCCGAGCCAGACTCATGTTCTGAAGGTGTTCTAACAGTCATGTGTGTCCCCGTAGCATCAGTATGAGGTCCATTAATGAGAACATTGTGTCCCTCTGTGAGTCTCCACTCTCCACTGTGAGCTGAAAGGAGTGGATGTGAGCGTGTGGGACTTGTGAGGTGGAAGTCTCTGTCCACTCCCCCCGGCTGTAGTGGAGGCTGCTGTCCACCAGCCCCCCACACAACATCAGCCTCCCTGTTAGCCACAGCCAGCTGCAGCTACATGCTAGCAGCTCAAACCACACACATCAAGTCAATAAAGTCAGCAAGCTTTGAGAAACGTGGAGATGTTGGTGAACGGGAACCTCGTTCTGCTTCAATTAACCACCGCCTCTCAACAACCTCCACCAGCCAGAGCCGCATCCCCTGGCCAATAGGAGCGGGGAGGGGGCGTGGCCACACACCGCTCATTGACATTTAAAGGTACAGGCACAGAAACAGCCCCTTCTCAGGAGAGCTCAGAGAGACACTTTCAGACTGGCTGGAATTAAGAACCAAAGCTGCATTTGAGGGAAAAAACCTTTAAAATAATGTTTTTGGGGCTCTGGAAACTACATGAAATTCTGTCAAATTCCCCGCAGAAGGTGAGCTTTAACAGTTAATTAGCATTTAGCTCCTGGTTATTACTGCGATTGCTTTTGTTGACTGATGCCTTTATTTTTCTTTATTGCAGTCATTGTGTAATGAGCCGATTCTTGTCCCAAAGCAGAACAAACAACACAGCTGCATCATCATTGGAATTTGAAAGAGAGAGGGAGAGAAAGAGAGAGGCGATGGTGACATCTGTGATTGATCACTGTGCGAGTGGCCTCCCCGCCCTGCAGCATATCTGGCAGCCGCTCTCTGTGTTTTTGTGGACTCTGCATTACGTCATTACTGGTGGACTGGAACCCACCCAGACTGGGAGTCACATGTCTGCTCCTCTGTGTCTCCGCTCAGACCCCGGCCCGGGTTGGGGGGCTCGTCCTAGGCCCTGCGTCTATCACATCCCGGCAAACCCGCCTCGTCACGACTTTGATCATCGTTTTCAGGCTGAGTTCGGTGGGGGGCCGCACCAGAGGCCACCGCCGCTGCCGCCGCAGCCGCTGCAGCCGTGGTACGAGAACATGCCCCGCCCCCTTTGTCAGCATGAGCTAATATTTTGGTGTAATTGTTTCCACATATTTCATCGTTTCGCAGGAACTCCCCTCAGAATCAGTTTAACGGTGGTCCGAACGCCGCCCCGGCGCCACCCAGGGACATGATGCATGAGGTCAGCGTGGGCCACTCCCTGCTGATGGACAGAGGTCAGCAGGTCACCGGAGAGACCCGGAGAACCATCAGCCTCCCCGAGGAGTCCCGTACGTCCCCACATCCTCATCAAACTCCCCCCCAAAAAGTTGGGAAACGTTATTTCAGTCAGTCATTTCTCCCCTCCAATGACACCAATGTGTGTTGTGTTTGACGTTGTAAAGCCCGGTTAGTCGCCTTTACAACCAGGTACAACTCGTAAGGATCGTGTATTTGTGGAAAGAGCAACACAGCTAACTGTGTGGGTAACGCCCCCCAAAAATGTGCCTAAATCACCTGCAGTGTTCTGCTGCTGGAGCCAATCAGGTGCCATCACACGCCTGTGACTGACACACACCTGTGACTGACACACGCCTGTATGACTGACACACACCTGTATGACTGACACACACCTGTGACTGACACACACCTGTGTGACTGACACACACCTGTGTGACTGACACACACCTTGGTGACACACCAAGCAGCACAAGAGCGAATCAGACTTTCCAACACTATACAATACAACACCAATTGGTATTATTAACCTTAAAAGTACCTGGGGACGTTTTGTGTCCAGACCACTTTTTATTTTCAAGCCTTTTTTGTCTGTACTGAATGAATATAGCTACATTTTTCTAAAGGATATTCATTTTCAATGTTCAATGTTGCTGCTAATCATTGATCCATCTAATATTAATGACATGTCACTCCTCCTTGAATTGCATTTTATGGATATTGTTTGGGTTTTTGTATTTTATAGCTATGTAAACAAACTGGCATTTAGAGGGTTAAAAAATAACCCAAATAATTCATATTTGACATATATATATATTTCAGGGGAAAGTTGGTTAAAAAGATTGACTTATTTAAAGTGGGAGAAAAAATTGAAATGTGTTATTTTTACAGCACTTTTTAGGGAGGGGAAGTTTTTCGTCCTGAGGGACAATTGAGAATGTTTTTTTAGAAGGAAATCCTAAGACAATGATTGACTGAAATAACGTTTCCAAACTTTTTTTACTCACTCTTGTACAAAGTGTGGTTATGTTTGTATTCTGCTTCAACACAGGGAAGGTTTTCATCACGTACTCGCTGGACACGGCCAAAGAGATGCTTCCCTTCACCAAATTTCTGACTGATCAGGGATTCAAACCAGCGGTATGTGCGTCAGGCTCAGCATCAGGCTCAGACACTGGCGCCACGCTCACACTCTGCCTCCTCCTCACTGCCAGATCGACATCTTTGACAACCCCATCAGGAGGATGGACATCACCCGCTGGATGGACGGCTTCCTGAAGGACGTAAGTGTGAGCGTCGATGCCTGTCGCTCCGGACTGCAGCTGACGCTCCGGACTGCAGCTGACGCTCCGGACTGCAGCTGACACTCGCTCCACACTTTGCAGAAATCCGTCCTCATCATCGTGGTCATCAGCCCCCAGTACAAGGAGGACGTGGAGGGCGAGGCTGACGATAATGAGCACGGACTGCACACCAAGTACATCCACAACCAGGTGAGGCCTCGCCTCGGTCACAACACACACCCTTTGCATGTGTGTGTGTTAGTGTGTGTGTGTGTGTGTGTGTGTGTGTGTCCATGACAGCTGTCTCAGTAACTGACAGCGGCTCACTGTCACTCAGCTGCAGGACGAGTTCATCCAGATGGGCTGCCGGAACTTCAGACTGGTCCCAGTGTTATTCTCCAATGCCACCAAGGTGAGCGTGAACAACCACCAAACACTAACAGTGATGAGGCCTCCAACACACTCTGCTCCTTTGGCCAAATTTGTCAAAGGGATGGAAACAACGAGACAAGAACAAATAGGAATTCTTGAGGTGATGGGAAAATGAAAATGATGTGATTTTTGTGTTTTTGACAGCAAATAATAATGATAATAATGATGATATTTATTTGTAGAACAATTATCAAAACATGGTTACAAAAATGCTTTAAATGGATGTACAATAAATCAGAAAAAACAGGGAAAATTGAGCAATCTGTGTGTCACTATTCTATGTACTTGATTGACACAGAAAACTCAGTTTGTCATCATTGTTTAATTTATATAATCATATAATATATGATAATGGTATTGTGGTCAAAGCACGATAAAGGTATGAAAGGCTGTCAAAAACAACCCTGCTCTGATTAAAAAACAACAAACAAGTAACCGATGATAATGTGTGTGATGATCAAAGCAGTCGTCTTTGATATTCAGACTCCTGTTTGTTCATTCAAAGTCATTCTGCAGCCAAACACACATTTATCTGTCAACGCTGATTTACTAACAGCCAATCGGAGCTCCACCTTACTCTCACACCTGTTTATATGGAGCCAGCCACTGTTACCATGGATACAGATCAACACCTCCATCTACACAGACTATGTATCATAACCTCTTCATAGGAAAAAAATGTCAAACATTTTAAAGTGTGTGTGTGTGTGTGTGTGTGTGAGACAGAGGGACGTCCCCAGCTGGCTGCAGAGCACCAGGATCTACAGGTGGCCGGCCGACGTGCAGGACCTGCTGCTGCGTCTGCTGAGGGAGGAGCGCTACATCATCCCAGCGGCCCGCGGCGAGCTCACCCTCACCGTGCGCCCGCTCTGAGCGCCCCGCCAGGACCACTGACCACCGCCTGAGCAGCAGCCGTCTCAGGAGGACTCATTCCGCTCAAAGTCCAACCGGCGGTGGGTGTGTCTTGAAATACCTGGGAAAGGACCTTGAACACAGCACTTACACACACACTGTGCTGCCTGACGCACCATCAGTGGTGAGATTTTGTACAATAAAAGTCAAATCTGGAGTGCAAAATTAGGTCGCAGTATTCGGTAAACAGTGACAATGTGAAAATAAGTCTGTTTTATTCCCGTGATTGTGGGTGGTCTCATGATTCCACCAGCTGACAGCTCAGTCCCGAGCAAAATGGGTGAAGGACTAACATGGTGCCAGCACTGTGTTTTGTCTGTAAAACATCAAAGAAAAGCTTTTTTAAAGACTATTCCATCACTGTGCTCCTGTGTGACTTTCTAATGTACATGTGTCACCACTAGATGGCAGCACCAGCCAAGTAATGACAAGCAGAGAACACTTGCTTTCATCGCTTCATGAAATGTTATCCATTCATTCATCGCAAAATTAAAGTATGTGCACTTTTCTAAATAAGCACAGTCATCACAGTTTATGTTACAATTACAAGAATCACCATAGCAACGTGTGATGAAGTGTCTGCGGACGGGGAGCAGGAAGTCTTACAACAGGAACATCCTGTCCAATAAGTCCCGAGAGCTTCAATCCTCAACTTCCAAAATACGGCCTTGTCAGAGCCGTTTGGTTCAACCTGACAGAAATGTTTTTGATCTTTTCTAAAGATTTGCTGACATCAGCACGTGTGAGAGGAGCTGGCCGTGCTGCTTTTATCGCGCACTCTCCGCAAAAATCCTGCCAAAACCAATAAATCCCGCGTTTGTTATTGTTCCAGGAGTGACGTGCCGCTCCGGTCGGCCTTATCTGGTGCAGCCAAAGCCCCCAGGCTCGACATGTTCCCCTTCACATCAACCCGCCGCTCGTAAAACACAAAGAAGCCACCGCCCGGCCTCCTCCGCTGACTTTATTTCATACTTTCATACCCATACAGCTCCGACAAGCAGACAAAGTCTGTTCCTAACGTGCACTGAGAAGCTCTCGCCTCACATGTGGAACAACATGTGAGGCGAGACACTGTTTGTCCATCTCAATCATCTGATCACCAGAGAGAGAAACTTCTGCAGGTTTACCCTCATGATTAGGGCGCAAAGGGGTGGAAATCTTCCAACAAATTTCAGGAACAGTTCCTGAAAATTTCCATGGGAATTTTAGCTTGGGAATATTGGAAATGTTCAGGGTTTTGTTGCCGTCAACTTGAATGAATTTTGCAGACGATGAGGTCCAGGTCCCTGATGGTTAGGAAGCGTGGCCGCCATTTGACAGTTTGAAGGAGCCTTTTTTTGTGCAGCTGAGGGAACATCAGGAATATGTCTGGACTATTAGAAATACCTGAACCTTCTTTCATAGTATTTGTTGTTCTGTGAAAGAAACCATCAAAGTTCTACAGTTGTAAAAACTGTATCATTTATAAATGTTGTATCAGACATGTTTGCATGTATGTTTGCTGATGACAAATATTAATGCCGATATTCATGACAGTTAGACTCAGTGAGGGAAAATTCCTCAAAATTCCCTGAAAATTCATTGACAATGTTATTTAGAATATTGCGATAGAACTATTTGCATGCATGTCTGCTGAAAACAAACCAACATGTTTCATATTAATACACAGATATCAACAGGAAAGTGCAGGTAATATAAACTTACTTTTACACTTACTTTCCGATAATTCTCATGGAAAGTTTCCAAGTCTGAAAATTCCCAGACTTTTACAACTCCAGTCATGATGATAAGTTCCTGACCTTGTTGCTTTCACTCTGACATTTTACTTCTGTTAAAGTGTGATGCTTGCATATTGATGATGAATAAATTATTAGAGGATTGGATCAATTGTGCCTCTGATGTCCTGATTTTCCACAAATATGAAGCAGGTTCCCGCCGGACGCGACTCAGCCACTTGAAGCCACTTGAAGCAACCGCTTTCAATGCAAAGTCAATGCACAGCTGCAAAGTCGCTCAAAACGCACGACTTGGACGTGCAGCTTGAAAAATGTGAACTTCTGAGTGACTGTCGCTCGTGGCTGTGGCGCGACAGCCAATCAGAGTTGAGCTGACGTCATCATGTTCATTTTCGAGAATCAAAGAAAGATGGAGGAGAAACTGATTGTGGTCGTATCAGCCCGTCCTTCTCGTACCGCCACACAAATAAACAGGAGGAAGCCTGGCAAAAAGGTTTGGAGGAGACTGGAATTTGAAAAATCACAGTCGATCCTCACATGATGGACGTGGAAAATAAAAACAAAGCAGCACGTTGACACAGTCTGAGGTTCTGCGAGCGTCCACGTATGAAAACTATAGGCTGCGCTGTAAAGCACTTTAGATAAAAGCTCTCACAAAGTGCTGCATTAAATATTGCAGGGACAGTTTCTGAGGATGTTCAATGTGAAGTGTGTCTCCCGTGGGGGGCTCGGAGACCCCGCTGATTGGCTCGTTAAGAGGGCCAGACTCTCGCTCAAGGTCAGCACTCGTTCCCACAGACGGAAGCCAAACTCTCCGTCCCAATGAAAATGCTAATGAAGAGATTTTTCATCATTGTGGGAGTCAGTGAGTGCCGTGTCCTCGGCGTGAACCGGCCCGAGCCAGCTGGGGGGGGGG
>CAESWR010001005.1:120561-154730 GCA_903171835.1 Mullus surmuletus
CCCCCCCCCCCCCCCCAACCAAAAAAAAAACAGCTGTGAGGAAGAAAAAATCCTTATACCCTTAATTGCAACCCTTATACACACAGAATGAGGCCGTTTTTTCATGTGAGTCACATCCACTCTGGATCTGAGCTCCACCGTGAAAATACATCACAATAGAGGAGCTGCCATGAATGAGGGGGGGAATTAGAGGAGCTGGTGTGTAAGAGGAAAATGAAACAGTTTCGATTATTGCCTTAATAAATGAAAGCCATCGATGTGGGGAGGTGTGTTTTTTTTGGCACATGCCCTGCTCTCAAATAAAGCCATTACACCCGAGCACCCTGGGTACCTTAATCCCCACGCTGCAAAACAATAGAATCATTTGCTGCACAATAGCGCAGCTTTAGCCGCTGGTAAAACCCTTGCTCTCTCTTTAACCCGATCTGACAGGTGAAATCACTGCTCCAGTGTGTTTCCCAGCAAAATTTTGGTGGGGGGGGGGGACAGAAGCACAAACTTGTCTCTCGGGCCTCGGCGGCAACGTCCAGTGGGGTTGCACCTCACTGAGGATTAAAGGATTTGGAGCAGAGAAATGAAGGACAGTGGGTCGGGGGTTTGGGTGTCAGCTCTGGTTTGGTTCCGTCCTCAGCCTGCACGTATGCATGCAGCGGAGGGCGCTCCACAAAGGCACTGCAGCAGAGGCGGCCCGTCGTGTGTGTAGACGGAGGAGGGACGCATCAATAGTCATCAGGCGGAGAGACGCAGTCAGCCTCCGGAACAGGAAGTACAGTTTATTATTGACATCGGAGAGACATTATAACAAGTGAGCAGGCACGGTGTGCTTTTCGACCAGCTTTTGGTGATTCGTTGAGAATTCAACTTCATTTGAAAAGGGCTTTTGGGTGAATCCTTCTGCTTTGCATGGATACACAGCAAACGTGAGAGGCGGCAGAGGGGAAAACTACCACAACTTCTGCTGTGATCACCAAAGTGTACTTTTCTCTCACAATCAGTGTCACTTCACATTGATGGGCGGGTGGTTGTAGCATCAGCCTGAAGGTGAAACACTCCACCATAGCTGATTTATGTTTGATTCCATCACTTGTAGTCTCTGATTTTACACATCGATTCATAACATTATATGACCATCTCCGAATTCCAGCTCTGTCTATCCCTCAACCGTACCAACACAGCATCCAGCAATAGCTGGGACCGCTGGAACATCCTTGTCATTAATGGCAAATGTTGTGCACTCTCACACTGTCTTGTTTCAAGTCTCCTCTTGACGCTCACACACCTCTTATCCCGGCTGACCGTCCGACATTCCCCCACATGGCATTTCAATGGATGCCAGTCTCCCATGGGAGCATTAAAAGCTCTTGGCGTTTGAGCTGTTGCACAACGACGCACAATAGTTTTATTGTTTCTTTGTTGCGTGCGTGCATGTGTGTGTGTGGTTTGAATCAAGAGGCTGTGCTGCTTCAGTTTTAGGTATATCAGCGTAAGTGTTTGCAGTCGCGGTGGGTGCCTGACTCTCCCTCTCCCTCTCCCTCTCCCTCACACTCAGTTTATGTATCACTTGTGGCAAAGCAAAAGTCAGTTAGCTTTTGCATTTCCAGAAATAAAATTGCATCACCATCTGGAACACATCGAAGCTGCAGAGGCACATCTTTCCCTCTCTCTCTTTCTCACTTTGAGTGTTTTCAGAGGGGCCTGCAGCTCAGACACAGGCCCCGCCCACTGAAGAAAGAGTTCCTTTTCCGTATTTCCGGTGATTTTTTAGTCGCCTGAGGGCGGGGCCTCGTGAGCAGTGTTGCTTATGCGCTGGCTTTGATCGGAGCGGCGTGTTTACCCTGGCGTGAGTGCCGGGCCGTGCTTGTGTTGTGGCTCCTCGCTGCACTTCCCCAGATCGCCGCCCCCCTGTCCTTCCCTGACCCAAGCTGGACACATTCCCACTAGTCAGCCTCGGTGTAATCTGAAACCACGCTTCCTGCTTCATCCTCCCTCCCCACTCTTTGTTAGCATCCCAGTGGCCATCCAACACACACACACACACACACACACACACACACAATGGCATTCCTGATCAATATCGTGTTTATTAATTGCCAGGTTTGGCTGAAAGTCTCCCCCGGGGTGGCAGTGAGCGAGCCACCCCTAACCCCCCCTCCCTCACATGGACGAGGGATGTCGAGGCGCAGCCCCCTTTGAAGTTCAACGGCATTGATCCGCTCCTTGATGTCAACAAGCTGGGCCTGGGCGCTCTGACAGCCCCTCGGTGCTGTGACAGCGGGAGGCGTGCTGCTTTTGCTTTCTTGCTCCAACATGTGTTTTCAGGGCGAGGGAGAGGAGTGGGAGAGGAACGAGCATGACCAATCAGGGGAGGGCTAAAAGCGAGGGCCCCTTCTTCCTCCTTTTAGTCCCCCCCGCCCCCCACACATATCCAGGTTCAGCTCTCTCCAGGGGAACCCTTAATGCCATCTGAAGGAATTCCTCCCAGATCCATTAATGGGATAATAGGAGGTTTCAAAAGGATTGTGTGGCTCATTAGGCAGAAGGTCATTGTCCCCTTTAACTGTTTACTCTCCACTCTCCTTGTCACTTACTTTGCTTCAATTATCATCCCATAACTGCTGCTCCAGTTGTTCACAATTTGGAATTACGGTGGTGGGTGGTTTAGAGCCATCTTTCTGGGTCACATTTTCTTCATGTCTCATCTGTGTGTTTGTCTGGGGGGGGCGACCTGTGATAACTGCAGGTCTGGAGAAAACCAGGTTGGATTCTAACAAAAGAGGACTGAACGCTCCTCTGCACTAATCCTCATCCTGTGGCAATTCTGCACAGACTTGAGGCCCCCGATTCTCTCCACAGGGAGAGACGCTGGTGTACTTTGTCACTTTCTATGAACAAAAAAGCAGTTTTTAGATTTAGACTTTATTTTATTGATCTCAAACTGAAAAATCCCCAAGCAGCAGCAACTATGTCTCATAAAAAGAAAGAAGAGAAAGATGTAAGATAAAACCAAAACAGTATAATAAAACACCCCATTAATATGGGAATCAGTTTACCGCAGCAAGTTAGCTTTGCTTGTTGAGACACTATGAATCCAGCTGTGCAGAAGTTGCACTTTCTGTTTTGTGGTTTTGACAAAAACTATCTAACCTCTGAGACCCCTTGGGATTCAGCATGGATGAGAGACTGAATACTTCACAGTGTCTCCAGTGTGTAATCCTCTCCACACGACAAACCGAGAGACGCTCTGGATGGTGCAAATTAGGATGGCCAAGTATCAACATGCACCGCGTTGCTGAGCATCCAGCACTGACATGCAATATCTAAAATACATACATTACATATACGTATGTAGGGACGGGTACCTTTCACATCTGAACCGATACGGTACCGATACTCCGTACCTGCAAATCGATACCGGTATTTTTCAGTACCTGTTTTCGGTACATTTTTGCATATGTAATTAAAACGATTTTGTATATTAGAAAAAATAGTAAGTGGCTGCGGTCCGGCCAGCTGGCGGTATTTCCCCGGGCTGTGAGTGTGCGGACGCGTCACCAGGGAGGACGATGTGATGGACATCCAGGTGTTCGATCACATGTCAGAGGGTCTGCGTGGAGAAACGCTGCCTCCTTATTAGTGTTTAGCAGACGCGTGTTGATAGCCACGGTCTTTGTTAACTTCCGCAATCCAATGATCAAATGCCGTTGAGACGTGAAGGTGCGTGTAAAGTGTAAAAAAAAAAAAGCGGGCGTTTAGGTACCGAAACGTGGTACCGATTGACGACACGTGAATCGATACTTGGTACTTCAGGCCCAATTCGGTCGGTACCAAAAAAGTACAGAATTTCGGTACCCATCCTTACATACAGTATATGCATACATACATGCATACATATAGTATTTACACACATACATACATACATACATACATGCACTGTAGCATACATCACATACATAGACATGCATATATTTCGTACATACTTGAACACTAATCTTCATTTAAACTGTTTCTCAGTCGTTGTTTTGATATGGTTGCACTAAACCCTTCAGTGAGATGTTTTTCCACACATCATTTTCACTGAAGACACTCGTGGTAAGACAAACAACTAATAGCTTGTTGTTAAGTGGGGCGGCATGGCTCATTGGGAAGAGTGGCCGCCTTGTAACCGGAGGATTACTGGTTGGATCCCCGGGCCTGGAGAGTTCATGTCGAGGTGTCCTTCAGCAAGACACTGAACCCCTAACTGCTCCTGATGAGCAGGTTAGTGCCTTGCATGGCAGCTTCCGCCATCAGTGTGTGAATGTGTGTGTGAATGGGTGAATGCGATGTACTATGTAAAGTGCTCTGGATACAGTTTTAGGTATAGAAAAGCGCTATGTAAACACAGACCATTTACCATCTATAAAAGTTGGAATACATTGAATAGAATGCTTCAATATTTGAGGTTCTCTCACACCCGATGCCACACAACCACAACACAGGTGATGGCCTTGTTGCTGTATTGGTGTTGCATCCACTTACTTACTAACCATCTCATTTTCTGAGATTTTTCTCAAGTAAAACATCACAGATCGCTCGCTCGCTCCCATGGCATCATACAGTGCCGGGCGTTGCATGCATTATTTGTTACAGTACCATTTCAGTCACGTCTCGCCTGTATCAACATCTGAGGCATTTCCGGTGTGTTATCTGGTCCCAGGAAGGCTTTTCCAGACACGGGCAGGGTGATCGCACTGAGCAGCTTTATTAAATAGTACACAGACTGCACAGGCTAAGCCCCCCTCCCCCTTTGTTTCTCTGTGAGCGCCATGATACTACAGATGGCCTTTGCAGCGGATTACCAGCAAAAGAGCAGTGATTAACTTTCGACCAAAGATGACACATTGGCTCCATTTCAAATCGGCTAAAATCATTTGAAACTAAAACACGAAATTGTAACCACCTATGGATCGAAATTTAATTTCTCTCAAATGATTTATTTATTTTGCTTCTCAGAACAAGTTCCAAACAATTCCAGTACTCAATAACATAATACTTCAAGTAAACAGTTAGTTACCAAGCACAACACTTCAATAAACTCAAATAGTACTGTAGACTTGCCTTTGTTTCCTTGCCTACTACTATTACACCATAGCATAAAATATGTATAAAAAAATTAAAACACAAAAATGTAAGCAAAAAACACTATTAAAGCTTTTTTTCAATCCGATCCGATACTTAGATCTGATACTTGCCCGATACCGAGTACCGATACGATACCACTACCACCAAAACAACCCCCAAAAAACTATTAGGCAAAATGCAATTAATTGGAAGACAGGTTTTATTTTATTCTCTGCTTCTTACTACGAGTGATGATAAATGAAAAATAAACATTTTCTGTGAAATTTTCTACGAATTATTGCAGTTTCCACTTTTTAATCAAATAAAATATCAATTAACTATTTTGCACTGTCTCCAGGCGGGCCACCACACCTAAATCCTAGCTGCCCCTCCTTCAAATTATACATTTTTTTATTTTTTATTTTTTACTTGCGAGCACTAAGGTAAACTACAGATAACTATTACCCCTTTCACACCGAAATTCGCGCGTTGATGCGCAAAGTGCCCTAATGGCATTAGGGCGCTTTCAAGGTTCCAGCAGTCGCGGGTCTGAGACGCTGTGAGGGCTGTGTGCCTGTGTTTTTCTCTGTGGTATGTCATCACGCTGAACAATCGATTGCGGAAGTAAACAAAGACCGCAGCTATCAACACGCGTCTGCTAAACACTAATAAGGAGGCAGCGTTTCTCCATGCAGAGACCCTCTGACATGTGATCAGACGCCTGGATGTCTGTCACATCATCCTCCTTGGGGACGTGGCAGCGCCTGCATGTCCGATGGAGCG
The DNA here is from genome assembly GCA_903171835.1 of Mullus surmuletus. Classification (NCBI taxonomy): domain Eukaryota; kingdom Metazoa; phylum Chordata; class Actinopteri; order Syngnathiformes; family Mullidae; genus Mullus; species Mullus surmuletus. The sequence continues at coordinate 126,445 of CAESWR010001005.1, forward strand.
TCCGCACACTCACAGCCCGGGGAAACACCGGCAGCCGGGTCGGACCACAGACGCTTAAAACGCTGCTTTCTGCCAACACAGAGCAGAGACGAGCCGTGGATTGGTAACGGTAGCGGACCATCGCTGGACCATAGCTCCTCCTCCCAGGACACTTTTTGTGGTTGATTTACCGAAAAAGGACTGAATGGAGGAAACGTTGCAATGGTGTGGTCTTTGAACTTGGTATCAGTTCTTGGTATTGGCGAACTTTAACGAGTACAAGTGTATTAGACGAGTATCGGCCCCATACCCGATACCAGTGTCGGTATCTGTGCATCCCTAGTTGAAGTGCATTTTAGACTTTACTTGTAGTGCACACTAAGTAGTAGTATAAAAAGAGAGGTAAACAATGCGCCCTTCATTTGCCAATCCAACATATAGTGGACCGTCACAGTCAAGTAACTTTCTGTTGCTCTCGAGGTCCAACTGTCTGTAGTCAGTGCTAGGCTTTGTGTTTGAGCCGAATCTTTTTCAATGCCTTTTTGCGCTTTGTCATAGAGGTCGGGAACTATAACGACGCTGAAATGTGTACGGCTGGGTACAACATAACGCGGGCATAGCGCTTTCACCAAGTGGCGAAACCCCTCATATTCGACCACAGAAAAGGGCTGCAAATCTATAAACGCTCCCACTGCTCGGGTTATTTTCTTGTATTTATCCGAGGTGGCACGGTAGGTCTGTTGAAAAGCGTTCTCTATGGACAGTTGTTGTTTTGCTGCCGTTACCTTTCCGGGGCACGCGACTGTCCTGTGTTCAGAGAGCGTGATATCAGGATGGTTACGCTGGAGATGCTTGCCCATATTGCTTGTGTTTCCGTTTGAGTACGGGACATGTCTCAAGCAGCGTTTACAGACTGTGGAGTTTCTGTTAACTGTTTTCACTCCCTCGTCAGTGTATTCAACAGCAACACCAAAATGCTCCCACACCGACGATTTGAATAAACCTGGTGCTTCTTCAAACTGTTCTCTCTCCTCTTCTCCGCTACCGCTAGCCATGCCTGCTTGTTTTCTTTCATTTCCTGCTTCTATGAGCTGCATCCCCCCGGCCAAAGTGTGATAGGTTGGTCACTGTGAGTGAGCGGAGGCGACACATAGATCTGTTGTGTTCTCTGTGTCTTCCTTTCCTGACTGCCGCCACCTGTGTTTAGCTGCACAAAAACACCCCGTAGTAACACCCTGAAGCAGCCAAAGCAGCTTCCCCGGCCTCCTTTCTGCTTCTTTGGCTCAGTGGATGTGATTAATGGCTGTAACCCCCCCCAGGACCCTCAGTGGGTGACTGAAGGCGTCACTGTGGAGGGTGTGGGCTTGACACTGCCACCACTGACCTACTACATACAAACCAGAAAAATAACTGTAGCAGTATCTGTGGAGCAAATCTCAGGAAACCATTAAACAAAACCATCACCCAGTGTCCTTGCAAGATGAAGTTTTGCAATACTGACCACTGAGCCTTTTTGTCGAGTGCAAACCTGCTCATCAGGGCAGTTTTCAGTGTCACAAAAGAGTGTGTGAGCAGGCACACTTTAAAAATCCCTCCTCCTTTATTTTCACATACACTTCCCAGATTATATAAATACTGAAATCAAAGAGGTGGACCGCTTCAGGATCTCCAAAAACCACTCAAACCTCCAACAGGCACCCTGATGATCTGCTTATTCATCTGCAAATGGAGGTGGTGCACTGAAAGGGGACAGTTGGAACCTTTCACATGGACAGGCATTGAAGCTCGCATTCTGTTATGTCATTGAAAGAAAGTCCACAGAGGCTGTGTGGCTCTGAGACAAGAGGATACATTTCTGTCCTGGACTGCACACTGATGAAGACATTTTTCTTCTCCTGCTAGGAAAAGTGTTTGAAGTGAAGCAGTCACTAATTTGGGGGCTGACTGAGGGCTGCCGGTCACAGGGGTCTGCAATGTCTTCCGCTCTGTCAGCACCTTGTTGTTCCAAAGCAGGTGGTTGTGTGTGGTCTGACAGGAGAGAGGCAGAGGGGGAGGGGGGGCGGCCCGGGTTGGCACGTGGTGTTGGGTCATTTGAGGTCCTTCGCTCAGTGTCGGCCTCTTCTGCCGTCCTCCTGCACCATTGTGGCTGCAGCGAGCGAGGGGAGGGGCTAGCGGCAGAGGGAGGCGACTGGCTCGGTCATCCCTCGGGGGCCGCCAGCCCTGCTGCAGGAGCTCTGCGGTTCTTTAAGGCAGATTGAGACCTTGTTTTAAAAAGAAAGAAAGAATTTGGCAAACCAGGGAAAGTTTGAAGAGGTCATGTGTCATGGTGGGGACGTCTGCGTGGGTCTATGAATAAAGAATATATAGCTTGTATCTTGTCTTTGTCATCACGCTCCCATCTCCTGAATCAGAAGCTCACACTTTAATATCATCACTGTTGTCATGGTGATAGCTGTATATGTACATTTATGTTTATTTATTTATTTATGTGTTCACCAGCCCTCAGCCTTTGTATAGGCAGGGTCCGCCGAGGGAGGCAAAGGTTCTTTTTTTTTTGGATACATTTTTAATTTCATTGCCATGTACAGCCACTGCAAGGATGGGCTCATTAAAATGGGGAGGGGCTGAGGGAAATTCTCAGTCTAAAAATAGCACAGCTTGTGCATGTGTGCACTTGCCTTGTGTTTTACCAGAGCTGAGCATGTGTGTGTTAGACGGCAAGCTTGGTGTTATTATTACTGCTTAATTGGTTAGCGAGCTTTTAGAAGTGTCCAATGAGGAGCCCCCACAAGCCCACCCTGATATCAGACCCCCAAACCTTTCACCCCTCGAGGAGTTTCTGTCTAGACCCACTCTGCTCTGTAATCTGCTCCAGTCACACCAATCACTCAGCCGTGATTTAGTCTGTGTGTGTGTGTGTGTGTGTATGTGTGTGTGTGTGTGTGTGTGTGTGTGTGTGAGAGAGTATGGTCTGTGTGTTTCGATTGAGAGGGGAGGGGAAGGTGAGGCGGGGGAGAGAGAGATAGCAGGCATGTGCGGGTGTCTCTCGACCAATGCACCAACAGTAGCTGCCGTTGCTGCTTCTCGTGATGTGTGGCAGAGAGCGAGACACGCTGTGAATATCAAATTTCCAGAGAGCGGAGAGAAAAGAGGACGGGCGGAGCTGGGAGAGCTTTGGAACGGTCTGGCAGGGCCAGGAGATCTGATCCTCGTCCGTGCACAGACGCATTCACGGACAACATGACCTGCCACCAAGCACGCTACCAGCTTTATTATTTTGCCCTGACTGTGATATTCTCTCTCACCCTCTCTCCTCGTGGGTCTCCTGTACCAGTCTGCCTCTCCAGCTGCTCCATGAGACGTGTCCAATATGAACCCTGCGCTGCTTCAGATGGAGATGCGCCGTGTTGCATCAAGCCGCCCTTTTTTTTTTTTTACATAATGCATTGCCGCATTGCTCAGAGAGCCTTGCTATCTTTGCTCATCAAACGAGCTGCTCTTACGTCGGCCATGTTTGTCGGCGTTTGTTGGGGGGGGCACGCTCCGATGGCGGTTGATAAACACCAGCGAGGCAACATCATGTTCTGAGAGGCTTTCAGGTTGGATTGTGTGTTTGTGTGTGTGTCTGCATGCATGTGTGTGTGTGTGTGTGTGTGTGTGGTGTGNNNGTCACTCTGTACTGTGTGTGTGTGTGTGTGTGGCTGGTGTTTCGCTGCACGCACCCCAAGGATTTCCCCTCTGCTGGTCATAGTCCATGACACACACACACACGCACTCTCTCCCTCTCTCCCCCCTCTCTCTGCTTCCTCCCTCCCCCGCCTGTCATCCACATTCCTTTGTTTTCCTCGACATACCGTTCCAGTTTAGAGGGTTTTCACTTTCTTTCCGTGAATCACAGCAGCCTTTCCTTTTATGTCCCTCCTCCTACTCCTCCTCCTCCTGCCCTCAGATTGTCCTGCTCTGCCTGAGTGTGTTTACATTTTGGGCTTGGTTGGCCTCTGGCCCTCACCCTGTCGTCCTCCACCCCCCTGCTCCTCACTCCTTCCCTTGATGTCCTCTTCAACTCTTAAAACCTTAGAGAGGCTCCTCCATACAGGGAGGAACCATCTTTTTCCAGAGTAGTCATTTGTGTGGTTGATTGGCTCAGGGTAGTTACTTCAAAGAGCTTCTATAAAGTCTCCTTTCAATTGCACGGATCATGATGTTGAGGCCAAAGAATGTATTTGGGTTTTAATTCTTAGTAATACACGTGATGCAGTGTTTTCCAGTTCATATGCCGGAAAACAGGATTGTTTCTCAGATAAAATATTAACGTTGTAAAGTGTAGCCTGCAACATCGTCAGACACGCAGCGATAATTAATGAGACATTTCCTCTGGAACATGTTGTTCTTGAGCTGGAATGCAGACTTAACCAGTGACTCTGAACCTGGTGATGTGGCGGCGGGCTGCAGACCTCCATCATGGTCTGGAACCTTCTCGGTCAAAGTGATGCAAATGTCCGGGTCTGTGTAATTCCTCTACTGTTGAACGAGGACACCGTTTTTTTTCTCATTTCATATTTCATGTTGGTGCAGTGTGATTGAATTATGTTCGTCCTCTTCCTCTCTCACTCATCCCCATCAGAGCTTCACTGCATCTGCACCCCTCTCTCTCTTTCTCTCTCACTCTCTCTCACTCTCTCTCAATCAGTCCTCCCTCCTTCCTTCTCCGTCTCTCTCCTGTCCTCGTCGTGTGTGTGTGTGTGTGTGCGTGCGTGCGTGTGTGCGCTTGTGTGCGCGCTCTCTGGTCCTGCCCCGCGGCTTTGCTTGGCCTACTCTGATTCTCTCCATATTTATGCACAGCTCTCTGGGCAGCCAAACCTGCCCCCCCCCCCTTCTCCATCTCTCTCTGAGTCTCTCTCTCTCCTTCTTTCTTTCTCTCTCTCTGTCTCCCCCTCTCTCCCACTCCGTGTGCTCTGGGAAGTTCAGCTGAGGTAACATGAAAATAAAGTGTCCTAGTTCACAGGGTTCTTCCTGTAAACTCTGCTAATTACATGCTGACTTGATGGAGCACTGGTTCCTCCCGTAGCTTCTCTCTCTCTGACTTGCTCTTCATCTCTCTCTGGCCTCTTTTCATGCCTCCTCTCTCTCATGTGCTCCCGGATTCCTTTTTTCCCCCCTTTGAAAGCAACAATGACCAGAGTCGGTCTGCGGTTACTTCAGCTCGACTTTTGTCGATTCAAACCAACCAAGTCAAGTTGAGATTGTTTCGTCAGTGGAGAGAATTCCGACGGGGTTTGTGTCACAACCGGGGCGAGATTCACAGTGATTAACTCTAATGGGCGAGGTTACATGTCATATTCACTGGACTACTAATGTTAAGTGTGCTTTGTATCGGGAAAAACAGGCTGTCCCGAATGATCGTATTTACTCAGTTAAAGGTGATGGCCCTGCTTTTTCAAAGGCCAGGTGAGATCTGACATTTTCTAAAAAAACTTCCAGTTTCCAAGGCTGCAGCTGAATGATGACCTCGTTGACCAGCTCTCACACACAGTCACTTATTGAAATACACTTTGACCTTGATCAGGCTTCCTCTCATTGTTTCCTCTTTTCTGGTCTTTCTGGGGCTGGCCATCTTCTTCTGTTATCTGTGGCTCCTTTTTTCTTTGACATGACGGTTGACATAGACGGCCCCATCTCCTATTTGGGTCGATGCAATAGTTCGTGCTACACTCAACACACGACATGTGATGAGCAGAGTCTTTGTGGGTCGATGAGGGTCTTCTCACTCGTCAAACTATTGTCAAAAACACTTTGAAGGCCCTGAAAGGCGAGTCAGACCACAGGCTGAATCTTAAAAACCCCAATCAACATGGAAGCATGGACCTCCGTTTGCAATAAGCCATCTTCTCATTCTTGTCTTGCAATATGAACAGCAATTCCTTTGCAGCGTGGGGGAGTGATGCTGTTTCCCATGTCGGATTTTTCCTGATGCACAACTAATGGCTACTGGTGTGGTGTGGGAGGTTAGAGAGGTCATGGCTGGCCTTGGGTGGTCTCAATTTGAAATGTATGCAGAAGTAACAGGGTTTGCCATACAAGTTTTATAACTTGAAATGCCGAGAGATTTTGCTTCTTAATGTTAATGGTTTCTAAAATGTAAATAAACTTGGTGAAAAGAAACATACGTTAACTTTGATGTATCACCTGGTTTGTTTGTTTAGCAGTTACTATACACAGGGTGATTCCCTCAAAGTTCGATCCATCCTCCTCAAGAAACCCTGAGTCACCAGGAAGCCATTCAGATTTGCCTCCTCCCATCTCTCTGAATTCATTTTCAGTAATTTGTATCTTTATCCTTCCTCTGACCCTCCCTGACACACACACTGGTTCTTTTATCCTAGGAAAGTTAAGTGAGCATGAGAGTGTTTTTCTTTCTTAGCGTCAGGCCTCCAGACTAACTTTTTTGACCACCGTCCAGAAATCGTCCCCAAAATACATTTTGAACCGTGTGTGTGTGTGTGTGTGTGTGTGTGTGTGTTGTCAGGTCTGAGCATCTGAGGTGGAGAGGGGGGGTGGGATCGAGATCAAGGGGATGTGGGGACCATTAATCGACACTGATTCAATTTCTAATAAATAAATGATCATTCCGGCTTTAAACTGTACGTAGGGCTGTATAGGCTCCAGTTCTTTCCCTCCGAGTTTTCAACGACCAGACGTCGTTGACCTCGGATCAGGGGCTTTTTTTCTTTCTCCTTTTTTTTCTTTTTTTCTTAATGCGGTCCGGTCGAGCAATAATGCTCATGAGTCTGGCGACATTGGGTCAAGGATTTAACACCTGCGGATCGGACCGGGTCCGGTCTTTGAGAACTATTGCAGGAATGAATCAGCTTGGAAATTGTTTAAAGGGGCGGTCGTGGGCTTTGAGAGGTTTTGTACATTCACAAGAATTAGCGCCGCGTGTGTGTGTGTGTGGTGTTTTATACAGTCAGTGGTATTGACGGTGATATGTGCATTTTCGGTGCAAAAAAAAAATCATTTCCATCCCGACTTCGTCCCGGGGGCTATTAATTATTGTCCCATATACATATATTTACCACGACGGGACGGCGTTAGTCTGGAGCCCTGCTTGGCATGTCTGCTCGCTTTGTGTTTTCCTTATTTACTCAGTTGAGCTGGAAAGCTGCCGCTACAGGCCTTCACTTGTGGCTGCGGTCCAACTCTGCTGGAGCGAAACCTAAATGCATGGCTGGAGGGCATCTTTGCAGTTGTTGGTAGGCCTGTCACAATAATCAATAAATCCATTAATCGCACGATAAATGAAAACAAACTCCATAATTTTGCCGGTCTCGATATTTTGTCGTGCGTATGCATGTTTGTTTTCCTCCTCTCTACCAACTCTGTGGTTCACTCTGTGCATCGCTCTCAGCACCTTGGCGCCTTGGTTCCATAGCAGAGTGAACGGAGTGAGTGAACCCACTTGTCAGTCTCCAGACTTTTTGTCTCACTGGCAGGAGGCAGGGCCACTAGCGCGCGCACGCACGCACACACACACACACACACACACACACACACACACACACACACACACACACAGTGTATAGGTTGACCAGACATTCTCTTTTACCTGGACATGTCCTGTTTTTTGACACCCAAAATGGGTGGAATTTCAAACTTCGTCCGTATTCGTATTCGTCCGCCGTATTAAATATGATCACATTAAAGCTGCACCAGCCCTCCTCCCTGATAAGGCGGTGTGGTTTAGTAATGATGCGCACTATCCTCTGTCCTTGGCTGCTTAAACAGATGATAAACCTTTGCCATGTTGGAACCAAATAGCTGGACCTCTTGTACCATACAGGAGGTATTGGTGTTTGAGGAGCGGAGGTTGCTGTGTGTAAATGTGATCCTACTTGCTCTGTTGGTTCTACTGATTTCTGTTCCTTTGGATCCCAAATGATGTTTCACAGTCATCTGTTGGATTAGAAGACCAATTTCCATCTGTGTCAATAATGCCGTGGAATTTAGGAGCAGTCCACCTTGCTCCTCTCCATCCCACCCAAGATCTGTCTAGGTCTGCTGCCTCCATCTGTGCTCCGTCCCCAACCAGACAGACACACAGGAATCTTAACAAGGAACGTGAGGAGGACCGATGGCAGCTTGGAGTGACGGATTCAGTCTGACACTCGGTTTGGGGCGTCATATTCATAACGATGAACTCGCTGTTGCTTTGTCTGTTTTCCAAAGGTACGGACAGGAAGAAATGCCTTCCAAGCCACCGTCTGTCCATGCCTCGTGCCGTGCCACCTGTCTCCATGGCCATGGAGATGTCCGTGGGGAGGACGTATCTTGGCAGTGTGCTTCATCCAGACATTATCAGGGCTTAGACTCCCTTGCTCTCTCAGTGGCGACATGGCACGGAGCTGGCCGAGCGAGGCGGCTTTCTGGGAAGCTTTTGCGAGCCATAATTGTGCAACCTCTTATTGGAACCATTCTTGAATGACAGCGCAGCAATGTATGCTGACAAGCCTGTCGAAATATTTGAGAAGGCGGACGCATTCTTTCTCTCTCCTCACTCGCAATGTTTAAGATCAAAAGCTCTGAAAACAATGTAGCTCAGTGATAACCAGACCTCTGTAAACAAAAGTCACCGCCACCGCCTAAACACCCCAGATAATGGATGAGAATTTCTTTGCTCATGCTTTGATGAAGGGCTGCTGACGGGCTTTTAAGGTGAAGCAGCAGGAAGTGCAGCATTTGTGTTGTTGTTGGGAATCAGCGGGTGGTTTCCGGAGCTCCCTGCCTGGCAGACGACGGCGGCAGAGGGTGAGAACGAGGCCATCGACCCCGAGCGCTTAGTTCATGCATTGCATTGAGGCATTGATGAAATCAGCTGATAATGATGATAATGATGATCATTATTATGCTAATGTGTGGTTTGATTTGCAGTGGTGCAGAAGAGAGAAGGCTGCCCCCTTGTTCTTTCTATTTAAGGCAACAAAATGCAACTATTTTACCAGAAATAATCAAATTCATCAACATCACACATCTAACACCAGCTAGACTTATTTTTGACCATGTGTGACATTAGTGGCAACTTAAATGTTTCTACAATCCAAATGTTGTTCCAGTCATCTTCTAGCTTTCCTTCATATTCCAGATGTTTCTGTAAAACAGGAAATTCATCATCTGTTCACCTTGATTAAACTATTTTCTCCTGTTTGACTACTGTGGCAGGTTTTCTGCAACCATGCACCAATGTCTTGCAGTTTCCTTTCTTGGCAGCGGAGACAACATTTGCTCAGAAAAGTTGCATAGTTTTGCTTTAAAAGCAGATCTAAAACAGATAGATGTTTATCAGAAAACAATAGATTAGTGGCAGATGTAGCAGAAAGATCCACTCTCTCATATCATTTCTTATATGAGAGGCTTCTGGGCTTCATGTGGTTCAACTGCTTCGAGCCACAACCACTTCCTCTGGCCCACCCGCTGTTTCTCTCGACCACTTCTCAATACATGAATGAGTGCCGCACACTGGCAACCTGACCTGGCCCTCAACAGAGGCCCTTTGAAAAATAGCAGGTCTTTTTTTTTATTTTAGATAATTAGCCAAGCTCTATAATCACACTCATGTATTATGCAGAAGGGTAGGAAGCCATTCAAGCACGGCAAAGTTGTCCTCAAGGATTATGAATCATTTATTCTTTGACTTGTTGGTTGCACTCTCGGTCGTTAAACCCATTTAACATGTCAAACGATAGAATTTCTAAAAAGTAACAAAGCATCTAATTCTGCACCCACATTAGCGACAGCGGAATCAATCCTCAACTGCACGAGCGTCTCCGATTCACGTCAGAGGCCAATCTGTTTCTAGCATTTTACCACAACGGTCACATGTTCGGGCTTCAATAAATCATGAGAAGATGAGCGACGATGCAGAAAACCCATTCTGGAAGAGAACGTGGACGGCTAAAGTGTCCCTAAAATCTGTTTTTGAATCACGTGGACACCAGATGTAATAGTTCAGGCGCAGCATGAACATCAACCCTATCGCTTTTATATGCTATTAAATCAATGAAGGCACTTGATATTTACCTTATTTGAGTGAAAAATCATGTTTTTGTTTTTTTTCCCCCATAATATCCATTTTTTCTTGGCAACCCCAAACTGTTTCTGCAAAAAGCTGAAATGGAAGTAGAGGTTTGGGGAGCTGAAGAAAACCAGACAATGTGGGGCGGCATAATTAGTATATAAAGCAGCGAATATAAAAGCCTTGGCTGCTCGCATTTCATATGCTGACTGTTCATCTGTGCCCCCCCCCCCCCCCGTTTCCAGTGGTTAATTTAAGGAGTTGATGATGATGGTGAGTCCGTTAGAAGGAGCCTGATTTAAAGGATGGTCACCCCCCTTGTGTTCACTGAGCCCTCTCTTGTTGCAGTCATTTTGTTTTTCCCACAGGCACATTCATGCACACACACATGTGCACACATGTGTTTTACATGCAGAATTATCTGCATCATTTATTTGACCAAGGTGGAAATTTCAGTGACGGAAAAGTATCTACTAGGGCTTGACAATAGATAGAATTTTGATTTTGATTTAAGCGTCTCCCAATCATAGAAACATTATAATTGAAGAAAAACTATTATTGTTCTGTGCGGCGTACATGCAAATCCCTTACGCACAGTAAAGGCATCAGTCATATGTGCAGGAGTTGTGCACTCTACTCTACTCTATCTACTCCACTCTACGAGTACCCTCTCAGGGTAGCTGTGGTCATAGTGAAGCAGTTGTGTCTGCTGTGTGAGGGTTTGAATGTGGCTGTTTGCTTGCTGGTAAAGCTGGTACCTGCTAGGAAACGCACAAAAAAAGCTGAATAGGGTAGAGTCGGTTTGTGACCATGTTGGGGCAGAGCTGCCACAGATTTGGGACTGCTGTCATCTTTTCATTTTACGACCGAGCACCGGAGCTGCACGCCACTAAATCACCGGCATGTATTTGGAAGTGACCCTGCCGCCATGGAGGGACAGAACTGCACACGCTGCCAGCAATTAACTCATCAGAGCCGCAGCAGCGAGCGGGCAGCGCCAGGCCAGCCACTCTTCTCTGGCAGAGCTGGATGTGATTGGCCTGGTCTGCTTGCAGCACAGGAAATCTAAATTTATCAGTTTTCTGGGTAAGACAAAAACATTACACAACTGTGCCAATTTCATAGACGGGCTTAAGCATGTGGCGTGGGCGGCTGGTGTTTGTCTGTGTGGGTTTTTTTTAATGCGTGGGTCTGTGTTTTCAGTCCGTTTCGGATATGGGGAGAAGATTTGCACACAAGCGAGGGGCCATGTTCTCCACAGCCGCATCAGCCAGCCAGTCTCAACAGGGACCACAAGCATAAAATTATACATTCATGAATAAAACTATAAGAAGGCAGACATGTGCATATAAGGATTCTTTTAATCTGATTCATGGAGCTGCATACAGAGCATCCAGGCTTCTCTTTGTTCTCCGGCTTCAGGCAGCACGTGCCATTCCTCAGAAATTGGGGGACAAACCGTGACTCGAGCTCAACAAGGCTCTTCAGAATGGCTGTGACATCTTCCAGTATACATTTGGACCCAGATTTCAGTGTTTGCCACCGTGGCTGTAGCCATGACAACGGTGTGATAGTGTTCTACCTCCCAGACGTTCTCACTTCACACTATTGGGATTCCGATGCATGGATTTCACAGAGCTCTCTGTTGGCCCTTTTTTAATTAACACCAACCTCTTCCCTCACTCCTTCCCCATGGCAGCTATCTGTCTCAAGATGAGGGACCCTCCAAAAACCCTTTTTTCTGCGCATAAACACTCTGAGAAGCGTGCATGCTCACCCTGCATTGATGCATCTGGTTTCTCCATGTCGAGTTGCAAATGCAGATGCAGTTGGACACAGCAACGATCGTAAAATCTTTGAGAAAAACAAACATGATTAGCAGTGTTTGTTCCGCACAAAAAGCATCCATTTTAAGAATTCGATATGGTCACTTTGACTTATCTACCTCGTTCGAGTTAAGAGAAGCAGATTCCTTGAGGTCGGGCTAGGGATGCACCGATCCGATATTTGGATCGGATATCGGCTCCGATATTGACAAATTAGCTGGATCGGATATCGGATGACTGACGCCGATCCAGCGTTCCGATCTTTTTTTTCCCTTTTAATTGGTATCATACACAGCAACACAGCGATTCTATTCGCTCCAATTGTCCTGACTCACAGCACGCACTGACTAATGTAAACAGAGCAACATGGAGCAGCGCCGGACCGAAAGTCCGCGATTTGGAGACATTTCAAAGTTGATACGCCGACAAGTCCAACAGCGACGCGCAGTATCTGCAGCGCTAACGTTGCGAGCGGTGGTGGTGACGTAGCTCCGACGTGAGTCCAATCACACTTTTGAGTTGAACTGTGCACTGGTTGGACGCGAGTTGTTCACTCGCAGCGCGATGCTCCAGAAAAACCTCCACGGATCACACACAGGAGACGCCATTTCAGCTGCTATAAAAGAAATGCCTGATCAGTGGCGGATTCTGCTGACAAAGTGCAGCTCATTTTGAGGGATAATGGCAGCGATGGCGATGGCAATGTTTACATGAAAGTCTTACTTCTTTTTGCTTTGTGCTAACGTACAATTTGTTATTTGTTAATAAATAGTATTAAGTACATTTTTATCTGTATTAATTTGTTACCTTTTTTTTTAACAAGGCTAATGTCAAGCCTGATGCCTTCACTCACATGGCAAAGTATACAGTTCATTCATTCAACAGTAGTATCGGATCGGTATCGGATATCGGCCGATACGCTCAGCACAGGTATCGGTATCGGTATCGGATTGGATCGGTAAAAACTGGATCGGTGCATCTCTAGGTCGGGCTCTTGTAAAATGCACCTTTGTTACTTTTCCTGGAGACAGAAACCTCTTTCAGCGCTCCAACCGGTACATCCACAACGTTTATCTGGAAGTTGTTGCTGTTTTTCCACATAAGCGGTAGGACTTTTAGAAAAAAAACCTGGGCTTGTGTCGTCTTTGAATGATTACTGGTTACAAGGCTGAGTGACTGATGGTGTAAACACGCCGCTGCAAAGGAAAAAGTTAGGGGCGTTACTCGTTGCGAGGAAACCTGGCAGAGTGTGTGTGTGAGCCCAAGATGCACATGACTCAACGTGAACTCGCATGCAGGTCATGTCTCCCACAGGATTTTCACCATATTTTTCATTTTTTTATTTGAAAACGACAACATGTACAAATATTTGAATGTGTCTTTGAAGAATGTAAAAAAAGATACATGACAATGTTTCCAGTCAGTCAATATTGGGGATTGCTAATATTCTGGTTAGAAAAGGCTTATTATGTAGGCAATTATTTAATTTTGTGCAATTGATGGTGGTTGGAGAAGTTTCCCACAGTTCAGGAGAAAATACTTTTTAAAGTGTGTGTGTGTGTCAGCATGTTTAGGTGGCTAACTGACACGCTTTCTTACAGACTTGCTGCCTTACTGACCCAGTGGCATTCTGGGGCTGCTGGTTCACTGTCTGCTGAGTCATGAAGCATTGAGAGGGTGGGGGGGTTGGCAGAGAGGAGCTCCCTCTGCCTCACAAATAAAGCCATGAATTGACGTCCCGGCCTCATTCACAAATCCTCTTGATCACACTCGGCTCCTCACACGTGCAGGAAGTGAGATGCTGTGGCCCGTCACGTTTGCGTGTGAGGGGCTGGTTTGTGATTGGAGGAATCTGGCAAAATGGAGCTAAACAGCACGGACGAGAGAAATAAATCAAGAAACTGAAATGCTGTCAGGTACTCAGAAAAACATCATCTCCAGTCATAAAAACCCGTCCTCTCTCTCACACCCAAATGGCGTATTAACCACTCTGGTTCCCCCCCTCACCTCTCTCCGCGCTCTCACACTTTCATCATCATTTTTTCCCCCCGTCTGCTCTCCCTGTCCCCCTTCTCTCTTTTTCTTCCTTCCTTACTCTCCTACTCTCGTTTCCTCCCCTGTCTCGCTCGGTGGCCTGACCAGCTGGGTGGAAAGAATCACTTGTTTATCTCTCCCGCTGTCCGTTAGGGGCTTTTGCTTTCCTGGCTGCCTAGCAACTGCAGCATAAGCCGGCGACGGTGGCTCGTGTGGTGCGATTACACGCCTGTGTGTGTGTGTGTGTGTGTGTTTTTTTGGGGGGGCAGGGGGGCAACAGGGAGGATGATGCTGTAGACAGACCGTCGCGTGCTTCCTGCGCCTGCTTACCTTTGTGCAGCTCATGGTCGAACTTCACGCCCTCCTCTTGCGCCCCCTGTGTGTGTGTGTGTGTGTGTGTGTGTGTGTGTGTGTGTGTGTGTGTGTGTGTGTGTGTGTGTGTGTGTGTGTGTGTGTGTGTGTGTGTGTGTGTGTGTGTGTGTGTGTGTGTGTGTGTGTGTGTGCGTGCGTGTGTGGCGTAGCACAGCTGTCCCTGTGCTGGGTGAAGCTAGCTCAGTGTCTGATGTGGCAGCCAAGGCAGACCAGTCAGGGTAGGGTTGGCGCAAAGTAGGGTTGCGAAAATTCTGTTGGAAACTTTCCATAGGAATTTGGGGAAAATTAACGTGAATCTTCGGCACTTTATATTACCTGTATTTACCTGGTCATATACATGTATTTATTAAACATGTTGGTTTGTTATAAGCAGGCATGCATGCATGTCTAATGCAATACTCTTAAATGGCATTATAAATGAATTTTCAGGGAATTGTTGAAAATGTTCCCTAACTGAGTCTGTCATGAATATAGACATCAGTATTTGTCAGAAGCTAACACACATGCAAATATGACTGATACAGCATTTATAAATGACACTAATCAGTTTTTACACCTATCTTTAATGGTTTCTTCCACAGAACAACAAAAACCATGAATCCTTAAGAAATAAAAGAAGATTCAGGTATTTACAAGAGCCCTGACATATCCAAATCGAGAGACGCGGTCTCCATGGAAACGCTGTAGGCTATTGAAGTAGTGATTGATGATGATCAAATGTGCTTGGTTGTTGCACATGTGATTCCTGATGCACAGTTGAAGCTGCATTCAGTCATGTTGTTTCAACCAAGATCATTTCTGAAAACCTCCTTCAAGTTGATACATTTTGGAAATTTCCAAGCCAAAATGTCCCAGGAATTTTTCTGAAAAATCCATTTCAGTTTTCGGCAACAAAACCCTGAAAATGTCCAGTATTGAAAATGATGAACAATACAGCGGGGAGGTAACGCTTTGTTAATGTTTCCATTCCGAAACATTTATTTGATGCAGTTGGTGCAGTTTTTGCTTCTCTCACACGGTCAACAAGCCTTGAATTAGTCAGCTGTCGTCAGGTCACGTGGTGATAACAGCAGCAGCTCATGTCCAGAGTTGATGGAGCTGCTTGTGCTTCTGTTTCTTTGGTGTATCCTGATGAACCTGGAGACAGCAGAGTGGTGCTTCCTCCTGTAAGCAGTGAACATGGACATAATGGAAGGTGTTGTTGTTGTTACCTTTAGAGGAACATCGCCGTGAAAGCTTCAGGCGGCTTATCGGCACATTCTGGCGGCCACACAAGGTTTCACATTGAGATGAAACCCTGCAGATGTCCTGGTGTAGAAGGAGCCTCGCTGCTGCAGTCGGTGCGCTTGCATCCAGAAAAAACTCCTGATTCACTTCTTAGCCTCATTGTCTTTCAGAACCACATCTACTCTTTCATCGAGCCTCCTCCGCCTCCCCGCACTTATTTTTTTTTGGCAGCAGTCTGGTGTATTCCTGTGCAGAGAGATGCTAGGAATACTTCTTCCTCTTTTGGAAGCTCCCAAACAAACGTGCCCAGGGGGCTGCGGCACTGAGGCGCAGGCGGCGTTTGTCACACCGAAACATGCAGAGAGACAGCTTGTGTGTGTGTGTGTGTGTTAGCAGGTTTATGAGGTGGGAGCGACACCAGGAGAGAATTTCTCCCTGCAATCCTGAAGTCCTTTATTCCGGCGCCTTGTTTGGGAAGGCAGGCACGTCTGTGGGCATGTGCAAGCATGTCCGGACACAACAAACAAGCTGCTCCACACTGCCCCCCGCTGGCCGTCCCGCCGGCCGTCCTTGCAGGAGGCGTCTCACAGCTTCCTTACCTGCAGGCGCCGCCTTCTCGTTTTTCAACATTTTCGCTCCTCAGCTCGACCCTTTTGGGGAGAACGACATCAAAGTCTTTTTTTTAGTTAGGATAGGATGTATTTACTTGTTTTGTTTAACCCTAATGTGTCCCTATGTGCAGTCTTTGCACATTTCAACTAAAAATACTCAATAATTTTGCCTGTGTCAATTGTAGCAAGGCCACATTTTCCAGTGATGTCTGTTTATTAACATTTTTTCCAAAGATTTCAACCTTTGATCCAATAGGGCAATATTACACCAGAAGAAAAAGTTCCACCTTTATCTCTACCAAATATGCAAGTGAAGTTGGTGGAGGACGCACAACTGGTGGTGTGTGATGTTGAACCATTTGACTGTTAATGATGAAAAAGTTGCATATTGTTGCTTTAATGTCACTCATGGAGGAAACAAGCAAATCTCTCCAAGTAGTTTTAAGGGGAATAATATCGCTATTGATTATCAGCCGACTGAATTTAAAAAATCTGCAAAAAATCCAAATATCAGGCCTCCCTAGTTGCAACATTCATTTTATTGAAAAAGAAACCTCTTTCCTCACACAATGCAGCTCTGGCACGCGGGGTAACGCGCCGCCCCGGTCCGATAACGGCAGCAGGAGGAGTGAGTGTGAGTGCTGTGTCTGCAGCGCCGCTCACCTCAGATGACTCCTCGCTCGGCCGCGTCTGTCTGGGAGTGATGATGTCACGCTGGCCCTCTCATGAATACAGTATCTCTCTTTCTCTCTGCGCCGCCTCACCTCATTTCACATCGCTCGCGCTCCAGACCCTAAATCCCCTCTGATCTGCCTGATTTGCTCGACCCACAGCCCCTCCCATGGTGAACCCCAACCCCACCCATCTCCATTTAGTAATTTAGTTAATGGACCGCCTCGACACACTGTGTGTCCATCATGAGTTGGGGCTCTTCTCTGTCGCTCTCATCCATCTGCGTTGCTTTGCAGCGATTTGGCTTCGACATGCTGCAGGGAGGGGGAAAAAAGCCCGTTTAGTGGACAGACATCACACTCCGTTCATCTCAGTCGTACCCATCACTGACTTCTGTCATCTCCGTCGAAGGAGTTACATGAAAGGCTGTTGTGGTTCGGTGTTTATGAAGGACGTTGTTGGTGCATGCTGGGAAATTAATGGTCGGGCTAGTACGGTTGAATGCCATTTGGATGGGATAGCACTTTTTAATGTCAAAACCCAACTCACCGATGGCAAAGCATGTCTCTCTGTCTTTGCATTCGCCATTTTAATTCACATTTGGCATTTTTTGGTGCCTCTTGATGTATAAAAAACATTTTTACTCCAGTTGAGGAACCCGCAAAGCTTTTAGTGACCCAACTGACCCGTCATGGGTCACTTGGCTTCGGTACGTACTCGGCTGACGCTTGGCTCGATGCTTTTTAGAGCTCAAGATCAAAGTCGTTCCAATTTTCCCACAGCATCAAACGTCTGCTGTATGTTAAAGCAACACTTAGCACATTTTCTGGGAAACTGTTGCCTCTGCAGCCAAGAGAGGTGGATATGCCCCTTTGTTTATGTCTGAAATGATGGAGCTCTCGTGCGTTAGCAAGTGGAAAAATATCACAAATAGCAGCTTTAATTAACATGAGTTCTGGTAGTAATAGGTTGACAGGCTAAAGGTCATGGGAGGTCGTGGTTGAATGGCCCCTTTAACCTCCATGTTACAGTTGCATTGAACACAGACACGCCATTTCAAATCCCTTCTGAAATAAAAGTGATAAGATGGGGCGAAAAAAAAGATGGGACAAAAAAAGACGTGATCAAATGAAATGTCTGACGTTTTGGGTGTTTTTGTGGTTCTTCTCGCAGGTCAGAAGACATGTCTCCACATCCACGGTGTGTTCCCGTACATCTATGTGCCGTACGATGGCTACGGTCAGCAGCCGGAGCGCTACCTCCGCCAGGTGGCCTTCAGCATTGACAGGGCCCTCAATGTCGCGATGGGAAACCCCGCCTCCAACATCCAGCACATCTTCAAGGTGGTGCTGGTCTCCGGCATGTAAGTGACGCGTCACTGCAGCACAGCCCAGAAGATGGAAGTCCTGAAATGGCAGAATTTAAGGCCTAACCGCAGCACGTTCTCTTTCAGGCCCTTCTATGGATATCACTCAAAGGAGAAGAACTTCATGAAGATCTATCTCTACAATCCTCACATGGTGAAAAGGCAAGTCTTCTGCAGAAGCAGTGCAGCTAAACATGAACTGGGATACAGATACGATATCAACCGATATGTGCTAAAGAATTATAGGCCGTCCTGCCGATGTGAGGTGATATAATACTTCAAATTAATCAATACAATAATTTGCATCTCCTCAGGGAGAACGACACCCGAGGGATATTTTTAAGTTAGGATAGGAATTTAATTGTTCTGTTTTAATAATACTGTTTTACTCAACAATTCAGTGTTAATTGTAGCAGTATCACATTTTCCACTGATGCCAGTTTACAAATTTCAACCTTTGATCTAATAATAGGGCAACATCATACGTTGTAGAAGAAAAAGGTTCCACCTTTATCCCTTCTGACATTTCTTTTTGCACACATTGACTCCCATTATAACATAATTTTTTAAATCTGAGGCAAAATGTGGATTCCATAGACACTTAAGTCTCCTCCAATGTCACGCATGGTCAAAAATGTGCAAGTCAACTTGGTGGAGCACACAGCTGGTGGTGTGTGATGTTGAACACACTAGCGACACTGTCATGCCTCCCTCGTCACAAAAGTCCTTTTATTGAAAAAGAGGCCTCTTTCCTCACATAAGCAACAGAGCATCTACTTTTCCTCGTATCGTTCAAGTGCATTTTCAGCCGCCTCCTCTGCTGGCAAAATCTCTGTTGGCAAAAATGTTGGACGACGTTGTGCATTCAAAATATTGCTGAACACCCGCGCCACTAACGTAGGGTATTGGTACTGACTTTTTTTCAACAGATATGTTTATTTTTGTATTTAAACAGTGTGTAAATGATCTGTAAGTCCAGCTGATGTTCTCAGACCAACCTATTTATCATTTTCATATTGTCATTATGCATCATCTCGGGCGGTATGAGGTGTTGTGATGCTAAGGGAGGATTTTTTCCCTTGCAGGGTCTGCGAGCTGCTGCAGAGCGGCGCGGTGATGAACAAGAGTTACCAGCCGCACGAGGGCCACATTCCCTTCCTGCTGCAGCTCTTCATCGACTACAATCTGTACGGCATGAACCTGCTCAACCTGGGAGCCGTCAAATTCCGCAGGAGCAAGAGCAAAGGTGGGTGGTCGCCTTCCATGGTCAGACTTCTGCCTCGGAATCCTTGTCGTTTGCGTCAGCGCTGAGAACATGACAGAAGTGTATCCAAAACATCAATGAATGAATAAAGGTAGCATTTTGCCACAGTGTCTTCGGGGCTGCTCTCCTGCTCTCAGACTCATGTGGTTCCAAGTTTGCCTCCAGTTGGGTGACTGACCTACTTGCTGTCAGGCCAGTTTTAGGACTCCGGGTGCTTTTGTGTCTGCTGGTCACCTCTGCTCAGTGTTCGCCCCCCCACACACGCCTGCCTGCTTTGTGTCAATTGTCAATTCCGGTGAATCCCGCCCTCACGGCAGCCTTGAGATGCCTTTGGTTTTTGAGAGCATCCTGTGTTTCCATGTCTCACATCGCTCTGCTCTCTCCACATGCTTTGTGGTTTGTCACTTGCTCTGCTTGGCCTCTCGTCGCTAGGTCTGGCGGAGCTCTCTCTGCTCTCTCCGCGCAAACAAAAGAAGACAGGTAATGAGCAGAACAAGTCTGAGATTCTGAAGAATCCAACAGAACAAGTCAAGGTCGGCTTCAGAAAGCATATGCGTGTTTATATGAAGTCCTGGGAGCAGAGTCCAGTGACTCAGATCATACCAAAGTTCTCCAGGTTTTGCAAATCCATTTAGCGATTCAAGAAATTAGAATTGGGAGGGGGAAAATCCTCTGCACTGAAGCCCTCCTCTGTGGAGCTGTGAGCAGCTCAGCCACCAGGGAGGCGAGTGATGGCTTGGCCTCAGCACTTTGGCGACTCGGTGGCTTCACATTTGCTGATGCAGTGATATTATTGACTCATTAGGACCAGACAATGACTTTCTATTTGTTCAGAAATGTTGACCACCCAACGTCAGAGTTGCAGTGCTGAAGACAAAAAGCAGCTTCGACTGCTGTCCATGATCACGCCTGAGGTCAGCTCTCACAATCAATATAACCAGTCACGCCTCAGCTCTCACAACCAATATAACCAGTCACATTTACTTGTGACACTTTTTGAGTAAATGTCACTTCTAAGATTAATTTTAACTTTAAATTGATTGACTGTTTGTGAAGAAGAAACTCTGCTCTCACTCGTCACACTGTTCAGCTCCGCCCCTTTTGTTTTTCCCCATGTTATTCTCCACTTCATTGGTCAGTTAAAGGAGAATTGAAGGGAAATACCTGTATTCGCAGGTTATCAAAATTGTCGTGATTTATACTTCCAAAATCGTCATCGTGTTTGTGTCAATTGTGTGGCGGCTTTTTAAAAAAGATAAGCTGGAACGTGTAGGGTTTCTATGTATTTTTTTCAGCTGTCCTCTCTTTGCGCGAGGTAATAGCGTTTTCATGACTAAATATTCCAACAGCAACAGGAGATACCTCCCCACATAGCCCATGTACATTGTGGGGAAATCAATCATCTATGCAGAAAAAGTACATGATTTTGACTTCAATTTCGCTTTTAATTTCTGAAGTGTTCCGTCCTTTGATGCCTCAACTTCAACAGCTGCATTGATGCCGCAAATTGTGCTCATGTTTTCAAATGTTGAGTCTTTAGAAAGGCGAGTGTGATCCACTCAGCAGGTACCTGAGCCTCTTTCATCAACCCGACCCCAACCAGCCCACTCTTTCTCCACCTGTTGGAGACTAAAGCTCAGTCGGCAGCTCAGTTTGATCACATCTGGCTCCTAATCTCTGGCTCGGCGCGCTCGGCTGGACTCCTTTTACCCCCAACTCCCAGAGAGCATCTCGTCCAGCAGCGCTGCCTTCACACTCACGGGGGACTTAATGATTCACGGCCGGAAATTCCACACTTGACTTTAATATAAAGTCCTTTTAATAAAAAAAAAAAAAAAAAAAAAAATCCTCACGCCTGACTTTCCTCCGACAAAAGCCGGGTTTCTATGTTTTATCCACCTCTGCCCTGATGCAATCAATGGAAAGAGGCTCCAAAGTTCCAACAATAAGGGAGCACAATGCCGCAATAATAGCTACACCTGTTTACATTTTCTCCTTCCCCAAAGCGCAAAACATGAAAGCAAGTTCTTAATCCAGGATCAAGTGGAGGAGTGATGAAAGGGGCTGGACCGCTCAAATGGGTCAGTTTAAGATGAATGGAATTCCTAATGTGGACTGAAACCCATTACACAGCTTAAACCTGCATCTGTCAAACACCCAGGTTGAACATTTCTGAGTGTGCGGACAGTAAGAAACCTGCACTGAAACTAGTTAATCAAAGGGTTGAGTGTGCATTTGCACAAAACATCAGACAAAATCGTCAACCAAAGGTGACACCAACCTGCACATAGTCAGAAAGCGAGCTTTTAAGATACTTAAGACTGAAACTTATACAATTACATTTGTGAACATTAAAGCTATTACACACTTTTTAAGTAATTAACATCCGTTTGCACAGTTTCTACTGCTTCCTCTCATGACATGAAGCAACCTTTCATAATGATCTAGGACTAAATTGTCAATGATAATGATGTTAATTCCACCGTTTCAACTCACTTGGCTTTCAGGCTCTTAGAAGACTGAGCGCCGTGTTTTGTTGTTGCACTGAGTGGAAATCTCAAAGTTCAAAGGTTGATGCTCGGGGGCTGGAGGGCATTCATAGGCGACACCTGAGACGGGTTGGGCTGCAACCTTCCTCAAACTCGTATCTGTTATCACACCACAGCATGTTTGCAGTCAGGTTTCGGGATGACGTTACCATGACAACCGTGAGTGCACAAGACGAGAGCAGAGGACAAAGTGGGAGGCGAATGAGAGCGTTTCGAGGTGTGTTTGAAGGGCGCAGACTGGATCGTGTACTGCACGTGCACATGTGCGTTCAATATTGCCGCTCTGCATCCTCAGCGCGCGCCCAGGAGGAGAGGTTTTTAACAGCTGCTAACCAGCTCTTTGTTCGCTGTCTCCCGTGTGTTTTCCAGATGACGTGCCCACACTTCCAGACAGCCGCTCCGGCGTCAGCCCTTGGAAGAGTCCCTGTGCCGCCAGGCTGGACGACAGCACCCTGGGGGGCACCTTCGTCCGCTGGGAGGAGAGCGCCATCCCCTGGTGGGTCTCACCTACCGCGCAGCCGCTGATCGAAGCTCTGGCTCTGATTGATTATCCCAATGGCAGAGGTGGATCTGCCGCATTTCCCTTCTATCTGCTGCTCCACTCGGCCCATCACATTAATGAGGTCTCAGCAAAATGCCACATATTCAGGATGTGGCTCCCAGACATTTATGATCTTCCTGATCAAACCGGTTCAAGCTGGCTGTGTTTGACAGCACGGATCCATTGAATTATCTTCCCAAACCTCAATTCACTGAAGCATTATCAACATGAAATGGTTCGCTCACAGATTCACACGCGCTGTACTGCTGCTCCCTATTAAAGAGTATTGATGTGGTATAAGAGTTGGACAGTTTGTCATGTCCAGCCCATAATAGACTCAGTGTTTTGCTGCTCTGTCTGTAGCTCCTTAGTCCTGGCGGAGATGGAGAAGCAGAGCACCTGTGAGCTGGAGGTGGACGCCGTGGCCGTAGACATCCTTAACCGCCTTGAAATTGAGAGTAAGTTCCATCTGGACGTGCAGATTCAGCAAATCCACACAGAAGTTTGATTAAGATACAATGCCGACATCAGAGGGTTGCACTTCAAATATTGCTCCATTTTCAGAATGTCTTCATGTGTTGTCTGCAGACCGGAGCCTATGACCGTGTCGCTGCTTTTTAACCCAGTTTTGGTCCTCCATTGGGTCCCATTAGAAACCATGAAAAAATGCTGACTTTATGACATTTTCAAACCGCACTTCTGACAAAAATAATCCAGGGACACGAAACTTCCAGATCAAATGAAAAACAGACTTCAAGCTGCACACTAGTGTTCATTTGAAAGAAATAAGTCCAGCAGACGCAGAGATCTGACATCCCAAAGCCTCCCAAGGACTTGCTGCCCCTCACGATGCCCACCCAGATGATCGGATGCAGTATAGACTGGAAGTTCATTTCTTGATTGTTCTGGTTTCCTGAACCAAAATCCTCCAGAAACACAAGAACAGCATCCTTGTGTTTTCTATTACAAGACTTACGCAGACATACCAGTCTGCGTTTGAAACTAGACTGGTGGTGAAAAGCAAAGATATTCTCGCCAAAGTGAGAGTGAGATCACCGGACGGGCCGAGTCCGCAAACCAGTGTTGTATCATATAAACTGACCTGCGGAGTCAAGATATTATTTTCTATTTGGCAATATTGGTGTCATTAAAGAGCTATGAACTTCCAAAATACAGATATCACGTAAAATGTCTTAATTTTATTCGTTTTAACAACATCTTTTAATACAGACCCAAATCATAGTAGATCTCTAATGTTAAACATATTGAAGCCAACTAAAGTCAGAATTACAGATGTACTTTGATTTATTTCCATGTGTGGGAAAGAGAAACTCGTTTGTATGATCAATGAAACAAAACAAAACAAAACACAAGCAATGGACATGAGGTTGCAATTAAGACCTAGCATGCCATTTTTGGATCAGTGAAGTCAAAACATTTTGAGCGTGCAGACTTCCTTGATGAAGCAATTAAGCAGCCATGTGGGGTCGCCCCCGCAGAGTGGGTCTGAGTTCATGAGTTTTGTCAAAGATTGTGCTTTAATGAACAGAAACCTCGGCAAACGTGCATTCATCGCCTCCCTCTGAGCTGCTTAACACAAATATCTGTTGGTTCTTGATGGCCGTGTCGTCAACTAATCCGCTGCCCTGATGCTCTGCTCAGATCAGATCGGCAGGAACCCCGGCCTGCAGGCCATCTGGGAGGACGAGAAGCAGAGGAGACGCCAGCAGAACAGGGACTCACAAATCGAAACTCCAGAGTCACAAGGTGAGCAGCTTCCCACTGGAAAAATGCCTGTTTATTGGTGTTTCTAATGGTAAAGCTGAATGGTCTGAATGTGGTGTCACGATAAAAACTCTTACCGTTGGTTGGTTTTGTCGGTTTTCTGCCCAGACAGATTTGTAGCGGGATTAACCCTTAAGAGTTCCTTAGAAGAACTCTCTAAATCGTCCCTCAGAACCAAAAACGTCCCCTCCTAAAAATCGCTGCAGAAATAACATTGATATTTTTTCCACTTTAAATGAGTCAGTCTTTTTAACCAACTTCAGCCAAATATTAATTATTTGGGGGGATTTTAACCCTCTAAATGTCGGTTTGTATACGTAACTCCACAGTATTTTAATAAAAAAAGTTTCCATCAAATGCAATTCAAGGAGGATTTAATGATTATTATTATTAGAGCCTCAGATGGTCAATGATTAACAGCAACATTGAATTTGAGGCATTCTGATTTTTTCTGCAGTGACAGATTTTGAAAGCAAACTCTCTTATTAGTTCCTGGAGACGAAAAGCATCTCCTTCCAAAAGACTGCTGAATATTATATATTCATAATTTCCCAACTTTGAATTAGTCGGTCTTGTTCATCAGCTTCAGCCTGAAAGATGCATATCAAATATCAAATATCAGTCTCCAGGAACTCTTAAAGGTTAACGATACTAGAGTGCATCTTCTCTCCCTCTTGAGCATCACTGTGTTTATACCCAAGGAAATCCTTTAAATCATGTGACATATATGGTTTAAATTGAAAAAAGAAATCATATTATTCCTTAAGACGAGTAAATGAATAAATGTGCTATGGTTCTTTAGGTTATCAGGCTAAACACAAAGCATCTTAAAAAGAAAAAAATAAATACATTTAGAAGTAATACTGATGAGTAGCAGTAGCTTCCCTTCTGAACATTGAGAAGACAGGAGTGTGCTTTTATATGCTGCATTACAAACTTCTTTTTCTAATTATCAAGGTCTTGGCCTTCTAAATTTACCTCAGTGTGGATGAAAATGGCTGCACCAAGTGGTGCACATAAAGCGCTTCAACATTGTGATCAACACAGAAAACGAGCTGCTGCTCAGCGCTGACAGATGCGTTGCGGCCAAATAATAGATAATAGTAACAAATAAGTGCACCGTTACTCAGGTGAGGCACCAGCAGCTTTAATGAAAGACACCTGACCTCAGGATTATTGCTTTCTGT
This sequence comes from Mullus surmuletus, assembly GCA_903171835.1. Lineage (NCBI taxonomy): Eukaryota > Metazoa > Chordata > Actinopteri > Syngnathiformes > Mullidae > Mullus > Mullus surmuletus. Next base: position 151,927 of record CAESWR010001005.1, read on the forward strand.
ACCACCACCTCTTCATTAACATTTTTATTGTGCATCAGTTGCATGTTAGAATTTTGATAAACATACCTGAGGACAAACCAAAGTCATGACTGAATGGAGATAATGATACAAATCTAAACCATGACCCGCTTGTAAAGAGGAAGAGGAAGTTAACCCTTCCTTCCTTAAAAAGACTTTCTCAATCGTCCCTCAGAACGAAAAACATCCACTCCCTAAAAACAACTGTAAAAAATCATGTAATAGTGTTTTTTCCAATTTAAATGAGTCAATCTTTTTAATCAACTTCAGCCTGAAATATACCTATATATGTGTATATGTGTATATATGTGTATATGTGTATATATGTATATATATGTGTATGTATGTATATATATATATGTATATGTAAATGTATATATATAAACAATTGTATGTATGTATATATATATATATATATATATATATATATATATATATATACACACATGTGTATATATGTGTATGTATCAAATATTATTATTTGGGGGGATTTTAACCCTCTAAATGTCAGTTTGTTTACGTTACTCCACAGTATTTTAATCAAAAAACATGAAAAAACTCAAATCATTTCCATAAAATGCAATTAAAGGAGGATTTAATGATTATTATCCTCAGCCTCAGATGGGTCAATGATTAGCAGCAACATTGAACATTGAATTTGAGGCAATCTGATTCTTATTTTTATAATAAATAATAATTGATAATAATCAAATCATTTTGAGGGATTTTTTGACCCTCTAAATGGACTAAAAACATAGGGACAAAAAAACATCTCCAGGAACTCTTAAGGGTTAAGACATGGAGCAAGTGGAAAAAGAAACACGTTTGTGGTTCTTTTGTGTGTCGGTTCGAGACTAAACACAAAGAATCTGACATGGAACGAACAAATAAAAACTCATTTGGAAAATAGAATCTTGACGGTCGTATTTAGATGCACTGTCGGCGTGATGCAGTAAAGTCACAGGGAACGAGAGTGAGAGATTGGATAAAATGTCGCCTTATATTTATTTGAACAGCGCCGGCGCGTCTGCTCCTCTCTGCTCATCAGCGGAGCTCTGACATTGTTTAGAAGGAGGAGGAATTCTTTTGTGGCCAACAGTTTGTCTCATCACTTTCAGCTCCTTATTATCCAGCTGAGACATCTGTCTTAGTTTTGTTGATCTTCGTTCCAGTCAAACAGCATTTGGTGTTTTTTTTGTTTTTTTTTAACAATAAACAAATAAGAATCACATCCTTCTTTAAAGGGCTAGTTGGTGTTTTTCTTCATGAAGTTGTATGAGCTCCTCACCATCAGTGAGCTTCATCAACAGTGACTTTTCCTCCACTGCGTCCCGTGAGCCGAGTTCCAGCCCGGTTTCTCTGTTGCAGAAAGTAGTTCCATCTAGTGTCTGGAGTCACACGGATGAAGAGTTTGGCTCCAAAAAACAACATGCCTTCAAAAGAGTCATACATTTGCATCACCAATTCTTGGCCGTGAAAAAGTCCGACCTCACAATCACCTGGTACTATTTTCCCTTCCTTCGCATCACTGTGCGCACCATCATCAGCTGTTTTATGGAGTCCACGTGCTCTGAAGGAGACCACTGCGAGGTGTCTTCTCTCACATCGCATAGGTCTCCTTCTGCCTCCTTCCTCCAGCTGATGATTGCGAGGTCCGACTTTTTCACAGCCGGAAACCGGGCCGGAACTCCGCTCACGGGACACAGTGGGGGATGAACCACACTGATGGTGAGGAGCTCATACAACTTCATGAAGAAAAATCACAATTATCCCTTTAAACTCCGTGTGAGACACCATCTTGTGTTGGGAGCCACGAACCGGCACTTTTTGGGTTGCTACCACACCTGCAGGGGTTGCCATGGAAACATGCCGATAAATAATCTGAAGGTAATAGAATGTGTGGCCATGGATTGCTTCCCCATGTGCAGGCGCACGAACAAACAAGCAAAGGCTTCACGGATCAAAAGTCTTGCGAAATGACACGATGATATCTAGGGTTTGGTGGTTTTTTTTTCTTTTTTTCAACTCTGCAGTTTCTACATAAAATGATCAGGCTTAGAGATCCCCTCGTTCCATCCTGGTAGCCAGCATCAGCGTGGCTACCAGAGAGTTAAGAGTTCCTGGGGACGTTTTTTGTCCAGACCACTTTTTATTTTCAAGCCTTGAATTGCATTTGATGGATATTATTTAGGCTTTTTTTTTTTGTTTAGTTTTTTCCAAGTAAAATACTGTGGAGTTACATAAACAAACTGGCATTTACAGCAGAGTTTCTCAACCAGGGTCAGTGGACCCCTCGTGGCCGATGGTGTAATTGCAAGGGGTGAAAATAGAATATCAAATGTGACAGACCTCTCGCTCCCGTTTGCATTGTTCAGAGTTCTGTTTTGTTAAATATATCTGAGAAATGACTGCATAAAAGAATCTGTTCAGTTAAATATATCTGAGAAATTACTGCATAAAAAAATCTGTTTTGTTACATATTTCTGAAAATTACAGTTTTTAGGGAAATCTTAAGGGTTAAAAGACATACGTTTCTAGCAATGATTAATGCAGCACTTCGCCTCTGATGTTTTTCCAGATCGCGGGTTTGTCGCACCAACGGAGAGCGAGAAGATCTTCATGAAGAGATTCAAGGAGATTCTGAAGGACAACGAGTTTGACATGTGAGTTGCACCTCCTCCCGTGTTCTCCTCTTATCTCTTGTTGTGGTTGAGCCGTAATGGTCCGTGTTGAGCCGTAATGGAGCGGTGGCATGTCCTCGGGTTCCCGCGCCTCCCCGGGGGGGG
>CAESWR010001005.1:154750-168663 GCA_903171835.1 Mullus surmuletus
GGGGGTGGGGGCAGAGCGCTGGAAGAGCGGGGCGGGGCACGGCGAGGTAGCATGGCCCTGTCCTCCCGCCGCCGTGTAGGGCAGGAACTATTTCCTGTTATACATAACAGCAGAGTGTGCTCTGCAGCTGTGCGAGCATCTGCATCTGATCCAGATGGATTCTACTCGGCAAACTCTCCTGTCAAACGGCCACGGTGTTGGAGGAGAGAAGCAGGGAAAAGTACAGACACACACACACACACACACACACACACACATGCTAGGGCAGAGCTGGTTGGCCGTCAGCGTGCATCCTCTCCTGCCGCCTGCGTCTGCTAACACTGACTGTCTGACGCCTCCTTAGTCTCGGCTTTTCTCTCTCTGCATCACCACTGTTGCTGTTGCGCTGTCTAGTTACCCCACACACACACACACACACACACACTAACACACACAAACGCACTCACTCACTCACTCACTCACTCACTCACTCACTCACACTCACACACACGCAATTCTGACTTCATTATGACTTTACTAATGATTGTGACATTGAGGGCCATCTTGGTCTGTCCTAGAAAAAGATTGATTGAATATTTTACTGGATACCAGTATACCAGTTTGTCTCTTTGGGTCTCAACTTGGGACCAATACCAGCAATATTTCGACCTTTTTCGGGCCAGTTCATATGATACGACTCTGGTTCGTCCAGGATATTTCATTGTCATATTGCTGTGGAATATCTTTGCTTCCACATGACCGATTTCTTTCAAACAAAGACGAGTGTGAAGCCTATTGTTCATTTTTGTTAATGATGATGATTTTGTTAATGTGTTCCTGGATGTTTGTTTTTGGGTTGTTTTTTTTTTTAAATGCTGCTTGGAAATGTGGTAGTGGGCCCAGTGGAGAACCTAAATGCTCCTTATTGTGTTTAGTGGTGCGTAACTTGTTTCCTGACAACCTTTAATCTATAAAACCCTTTTTCCCCACACAAACATTTAATAATAACCGAGAATCTGGCGACACTTCTCCTTCTCTTCCTCCTCCCCTCTCGTCCTCTCCTCTCAGCTCTATTATTCAAACTCTGGCACGCCGAGTAGACGCAGAGAAGGGGGCGTGGCTAGTCGGCGAAATGTGTTAATCACGGTAGTAATCTCCCGACGCCTGGCAGAGCTGGCTCCCTCGCCGCCTCTGAAGTCGTTAACTAGCAGACTAATTAAGAGACAGCCAGACAGTGGCACGCGCCCGCCGGCTCTCTGAGGTCCTTCAGGCACGGCTCTAAGCCGGGAGGACCGCGCCGCACCGCGCTGCTTGTCTGACCTCAGGAGCAGCAGACGCCTCGTGCACTCTGAAACAAGGGGTCTTGGGGTCTCTGTAAAAATTCAGATCTCACAGAGTGTGGTCTCCACCTGCTCCGAGTTTGTTATGGAAATAAAATGTATTTGAATGGAAATGTAGCAACTTTTTGATCTGTCAGCGAAGCATCTGATTTCACGTCGCTGTTGATCTTCACGTGGGCTGTTGTTGGGCTCAGGTCTGTTTTTTCTTTTTTGGCCTTCAGGTGCATCTATGTTTGCTTTTCACCCTGTGAAAGTTGTGTCCCTCTGGTACAGCTGCTCACAGTGTGTTGAGCAACAGGGGGTTGAATCAGCACCTTCCAGGCATTCAAGGATATTTTAAAAATTCTTCCCCCAAACAGTGTGGGATATAAACCCATGTCAGCTTGGGCATGAACGTGTAATTTCCAAACTGCCTCTACTCAATCAGGTCAAGATCAACGTTTCTGGAGGGGGTTTGGATGGGTTCTGACATTCCACCTGAACCAGCCTCGTGATTTCGTATTTTCGCGGCCACTGCTGTGAAATTTGTTCCACTTGCAAGCTGCGAGCGTCTGCCTGGTCTACTTTCAATATTTCACAGTCACTAAGTAGTGAGTTGCTAGGCAATGCAGAAGGGCAGCATGGGCAAGAGAGCGTGATAGGCAGCTTGTAGCTGAGAGCGATCTAGATGGATACAAAGCCCAGTTGGCCGCCTGCCCGTTTTCCATTCATATTCTCCCTCCAACACGCAGCCACACACCACTTAGCTGCACACACCATCGTATGCACACACTTAGCAGACAGTCAGACACTCCCTGCGCGCTTTCCACACTTGTGCAGCCAACCACACACACTTCCACGCTGCCACTGTCTGCACACACAGACACAGTAAACAAAGCACTTCCCCTGATTAAGACCCGCAGTAAAGAGATGCTAATAAAACATGACTGCATGAGGGCAGATAGCAGAGGCTCCTCTGTTCTGCCATTCACCTCACAGCCATTGTGACGGCACTGGCGATGCCCTACGGCTTATTATGATGGGAGAGGGGAAAAAAAGTGGAATATACTCCTGAAAACCCATTTAAATCCCTCTTTGTGAGTGCCACCCAGCACACTGTCTCCCTTCTAATGGAAAATCAAACCTGATATATTGAAATTACAGCCTTCCTTTAGAGGGTGTGTCGGCTCTGCTGAATATTAAGCCATCTCTTGCGCGTACTTGTGGGAATGTTTCAGAAAGCACCTGTAATGACCATGGTGTCATATGGAGGGCGCCCCATCCGTCTCTCATCCCGTTTGGATGGGCATTTAGTAGGGCCCGACTGATTCAGATTTTTTGAGGCCGAGGCCGATGCCGCTATTTAGCAGGGAAAAAATCCAATAATTGATTAATCGGCCGATTATTTTTTCATGGAAAAAAAATTCTGCCCTTCAAGGGTGAAAGTTACAAGTTTTAATTCCTCCCAGCCAGTAGGTGGCGCACTCACACTCAACCGCTCTCGCTCCAACTTTCAATCGCACTGGTTGCGAGGTTGGCTAAAAGTCTGCAGTGGACAAAATGTAACTTTACAATTACCGTGTCTGCTTCTGGTATTTACATGTTGCTGGTCGAGGCTTCCCGAACAGTTGAGCAGCTTCCACAGTCGCCTAATATCCACTTCTGGAGTCTCCAACTCGCGGTGACGCGCAGCGCCCGACATTACAGTGGGACACCACGCCGCGTCTGAACTACAGCGTAGTTAAGCCATCAAGGCGATGCAGATGTATAAACTAGAGATGCACCGATCCAGTTTTTACCGATCCAATCCGATACCGATACCTGTGCTGAGCGTATCGGCTGATATCCGATACCGATCTGATACTACTGTTGAATGAATGAACTGTATACTGTGCCCTGTGAGTGAAGGCATTAGCCTTGTTTAAAAAAAAGGTAACAAATTAATACAGATAAAAATGTACTTAATACTATTTATTAACAAATAACAAATTGTACGTTAGCACACAGTAAAAAGACTTCCATGTAAACATTGCCATCGCCATCGCTGCCATTATCCCTCAAAATGAGCTGCACTTTTGTCAGCGGAATCCGCCACTGGTCAGGCATTTCTTTTATAGCAGCTGAAATGGCGTCTCCTGTGTGTGATCCGTGGAGATTTTTCTGGAGCATCAACAACTTGAGTCTAACCAGTGCACAGTTCAACTCAAAAGTGTGATTGGACTCACGTCGGAGCTACGTCACCACCACCGCTCGCAACGTTAGCGCTGCAGATACTGCGCGTCGCTGTTGGGCTTGTCGGCGTATAAAGTTTGAAATGTCTTCAAATCGCGGACTTGTGCTGCTCCATGTTGCTCTGTTTAAAGAGGGCTGTAATCAGCCGATTAATTGGTCGGGCCCTAGAATTTAGATCCGTCCCACATTTCCCGTGTTGCATTCAAGAGGATTCAGTCAGGAGCTTCCCAAAGTATGAGTAAAGAAAATGATTTTCCTCTACCCAGGACTCCAACCTCTCTTTCATTTGATGGGGAGGAGCCAGACGACGTTCCCGTTGAACTCACTCTTCATCCTGACCCACCGACGCAGGAAGAAGTGCCGAGGACTCCTGCTTCTGCTGTGACGGCGCACAGAGACGTCGAGCCTGGTGAGGAAAAGCTGCTGCTGTGAAACACCTCAGTGCTTCTGTTCAATGTAGCATGAGGGAATAATCTTGTTTCTTTTAGGACTGATAGTTATTGATTGTTTTGACACCATAGTTAAGATATTTGGGTTGAAAAACACAAAAAATATCCACATACTGTTTCAAACAACTTGATAGCTATTTAAAAACGGAAGTACCGTGGATCTGCTGGTGTTTGGCGTTCGTGTGTGCGTGCGCGCACGCCTTCCTGGTGTGTGACGTGGGTTGTTTCTGATGCCAACTGTGAACTTTTCTGCTTCTGCCTCCCTGCAGATTATATAAGAAGTAGTGGTAAGATTCCAGAGGAAGCTGTTGTTGATGAAGAGGCCATCTTGAGTCTTCTGGAGAACAGTCAGACCTTCTCGCAGGTCTCCCAGACATCAAACCACTCAGCCTTGTTTGGTACGGTAACCACAAGTCCTGCTTTTTTATTCCCGAGTAGCTTATTTTACATCATTCAATTTCTAAGACTGAAGTAGAGCTTGTCATTTCTATAAATACCCATATTAAGTTCCTCGAGGTGGGTCACTTCAGCAAGATCAGTGTCACCTCAGGACTTTCGGCTTCCTTTTTAATTGCTTTTTGAAATATTTTGTTTGAGCAAAGTTTTAATTTCAACTTTTGTTTTATAAATGTGTAAAAGTGTAGAACATTTTTTGACATCCTTGAGCAATTATCTGCCAATGCCTTTACCAGATTTTATGTCACACATTAAGGTGAATTTCTGTCAAGAGGAAAGAAAATGTGCCCCGGACTGGCCACACTTTGCATACAAATATCACTTCAGAGCTGGCACTGAAATCACCCTTCAGGTTCTAAGTAAATATTGGCAGGTAACATGCAGCGCCTGTGCCAAAGCACCTTAAATAAGCGCAGTAAAGCCTTTGGTGCAGAGTTAAAGCCAATTCAGCGCGAATGGAAGTGACTCATTTAAAATCTTGCTTAAAGTTGTTGTTTGCAGGTAATTGATGTAATGTCTCCCTTGAATGCTTCTTTTGTTTTGCTCTGCAGACAGCAGCCAGGACCATGCCATCATTGATCTGCTGGCAGGCCTGGAGGATGATGGTTTCTGCAGAACCCCTGTTAGGCAGAAGTCCCAGTCTCGGTCTCTGTCTGGTGCCAGGAGCTACAGCTGCAACAGCGATGAGGAGGAGGCAAGGCCAGAGCAGGACAAGGAAGAGGCAGAGCTCAGTGTGATAATGTCACAGCGGTGGGACAGCGAGGCTCCTGGGAGTTCGTCTGTACCAAGGCTAGTTTGTTTTTTTTCTGCTATACTGAAGACTTTTGTCTGAGTGATTAACGTGAACATGAGCTGGTTGATGGTGAGCAGCCAGATGAAGGTCGTGCACAGCCAGCTGTGTCTCTACATATCTTTTAATCTGTGCTCTGTCGTCCCGGCATGTACAGGCCTGTTGTCAAGGAGGCAGAGGATTGCTTTAGTGATGAGCACCAGGAGTCTTCTGACGAAGACATGGAGTGGAGTGGAAGTAATTCTTTATTCGCCAACCTATCCATCCCCCAGCTTGACGGAGCGGCAGATGAGAGCAGCGGTGAGTCATTCCTTTCCCCTGAAAAGCACTGAGACTCCACTTAAATGCCAGTTTGCTTTGGTGTGTATGTTACATCCTGTTCCGATGGATGTTCAGTCAGAGTGCATCTGTGACAGAGCTACACAAGAACAGCATTTGGGCCAAAATAAGATCATCAACACATGAAATAATTTACTTTAAGGAGACTGATATCATGGGGCAGAAGACTCCGGAGTAGTTGTTCTGGAATAATTGGCCAAAGCGCAATATGTGATCACTTCAACCATAAATTATAAAGAAGCAGACTGTACGTATGTGTTTTTGGACGTTGAGAGTATGGCATCGGTCAGCTGGCAGGGACAGTTCAGGTATTCTTCTACAGGATTTGTTTTTAATCAAATGTCTTTTGTCACCTTATCATCTTTAAAGCAGGTCCACGTCCCCGCCTCGTACCCACCACAACATAGTGCTGGGTTCCCTTCAGTTAGAGAGGCATTTTTGTGATAGGCCACCTCCTTACAAAGACGTCAGACCTTAATTGTAATTGAGCAGTCAAAGTCAAAGTCAGTTATTGTCACCATTTTCCTGGCAGTCATTAAGAGTATGTGTAACAGGTGCTTTTCAAAATAGAACTTTTAGCGATTACATTACAGTACGCTTTGCAGTGGGGCAATAAGAAAAATATGTTGCAATAAAATTGAGTGTAAATGTAGCACAAGATGAGCCATAAATTCAACAAACCAATCAATAAAGTCAGTTAACAGGATGGGCCCCGACAAATGCACATTTATTGCATTTGTACATACACCCAACGATACGTGACATCAATGTCTTATTCATTATAACGTCAAACCTACCAGTATGTTTAAAAAAAAATCACTATCATTCTTAAGGAATGTAAGTATAATCTTGGTTTTACTGCATTGATTTTTATATCCATTAATAGTGTCACAAGTCGTGCCATACATAGATATTGATCGATCTGTTTTTGATAATTTGAATATGATCTGCTCCTCGATTCTGTGAGCTCCCATTGACATGCCATTTATTTTTCTCTTTCTTTCAACAGACTCCTCGTTAGCAGATAGCAGCTCCAGGACCCAGTCTTCCCTCATAGTCACAGAGAAGATAATAGTGAAAAGGAATCCTTTCACTGTGGAGACCGCCCATCTGGAACCCCCCTCCTCAGCTAAAATCCTGCTGGATTGTAAGCACCCAGAGCACAGACCAGCCCATGTGTTGGACACAGAACAACCACTCGACAAGCACTTTCAGTCCAAGAACAGCCCGGACGCTGGTAGTGAATGTTCAACAGGCTTCAAAGTGAATAAAGAGATCCCTTACATCCCGCCAGTCAAACATCCTATTCCCTGTAAGATCAATCATCAAGAGGTCTCTCCCATCCGTGTTGACAAAGAAGACATTCGACCCTTGTACACCTATGATAAGAAAGCAACTATGGCTTTGGATAAGAAAGACCTCCAAAGTTTCCCATTTAGTAACAGTAAGGTCACCAAAAGCAGGAAGAAGTATGGCAGCATAAAGAATGTAGAAACAAACTGTTTGTCGATCCTTCAGAATCACAGGACATTTTCTCTCTGTTACTCAGAGCTGAGGAACTGCTCTGCTAAAACGGAGCTGGAACTGAGCCAGGCTGACAGTAAGAGCCCCATCCTTCGGAACATTGCCTCAGCTCCCTCAGACATAGAGGAGGACGTATTTCTTGATCCACAGGAGGAGGAAATGAGCCAAGACAGTGAGGAGGGAGATGTTGGTGAACTCAAAATCAGGTACGAAGACTATCAGGAAAATAAGACTGAAAGGACTATTGTAGCCCAGCAGGAAGCACACTACAAGTTCTTCCCCAGCGTCATCCTGTCCAACTGCCTCAGTAGGAAGAAAGTTGGGAGCAAAAAGCTCACCGATTCCTGCAACAAAGTAGAGCAGGCTCAGCCTCGCAGGTCGAGAATAAAGGTAAATAAAAAAAGGTTGGGAATGACAGGACAGAGGAGCATATTAAATGTAGTTGACAGTTCTAGCTTTGACAGTAATTTCAGCGATGATTTCACCTCAGTCCCACCTGCTTCTCCGGTGACTGAGCAGATGGAGACGCCCATTACTGAAGATACACCAGTAAAGGGTCCAGACGTCGTGAAAAGCGAACCAGAGGGAGAGTCGATGACAAAAGATGAGCCAATAGGGAGCTCCGTGCAGGATCAAACAGAACTGCTGTCAGACCTCCCTCCCACCAACTCCACCACTCTGTCCGGTTTATCCAAAGAGGCTAAAGATACATCAGATGACACGTTAAGCCCACTCCAAGGCTTACCCGCAAGCATCACCTGCACCAATCCCTCAACACTACCTGGTAGTAAGTACAGCCTGAGGGCCAAACGGAAGATGACCTACGACAGTGAGGATGGAGAACACTCAGGATCCACTCGTTCAAAAAACCCTGCCAACATCAAAGACAGCAACGTTGTCAAGGGGCAGGAACTAAAATCCCAGAAAAGGCGCAAGAAGGAACCCCCAATCATCATCAAGTATATTATTATCAACAGATTCAAAGGACAGAAAAACATGTTGATAAAAATGTCCAAAATCAATGCAGAGGAGCAGCGGGTGATTCTGACAAAGGAGAAGCTGGAGGAGTACGATAAACTGGCCCCTTTGAAGGACTTCTGGCCCAAGGTACCAGAGTCCACCGCAGTGAAGTTTCCCATTTTAGAGCCAAAAGCTAAAAAACATCCTAAACGTAAAACAAAAGTCAACTCCACAAATAAGAAAACAACCAGTAGCACCTCAAGACCTCGAGTCAGACAAGGTCAAAAAGTCAAAAGGACAAATTGCTTTGAGAGAGGCCCAACCCTACCCAGTCTACCACCCCCTAGACCGTGTTACTGCGAGTTAGCAGATGACCATGACAAGGACTATGGTGATGTTATGGTAGAACTGGGTTATCTCTCAGATAGATCACAGAGCCCCATCGGCTCAACGCCCCCACGTTGTTGGTCTCCAAGTGACCCGCTTATGGAGACCAACATTTCAGAGCAACTCATAAATCCACTCAGAGATCCATGTCTTAGTGCTGCTTATCAGGTAGTCTGCACCACGTCCTCAGCCAAAGGGCCACCAAATAAGTGTAAAAGTAGCAAATCTAAGAAACCCACAGATAATGAAAGGAAACAAAGTAGGTCTACAAGGAGGCCCTTAGAAGAAGGGCCAAAAAAAGAGAAATTAAAAAGTAGCACTGCATCTAGGCAGAAAAAGACACAGAGAAGTACATTTAAAGGAACAGTGAAAAGGTCTCCCAACACCACAAAACCTAGAAGTTCAAACAAAAAGAAGGCAGAAAAACGTAAAATCCTTGAGTCGAGTAAAGATAGCTCCCAGCTACTTTACCCAGATGATGAGTTGCCTCATACTGAGAGCTCCTCTCAAGAGATCCCTCCATCTCAGCAACCAAGGACACTTTGCAACAGTCAAGGCCAAACTGCATCCATGCCACGCACAGACTTAGTCGCCCACTCAGTAGAGCCAAAGTTTGAGGACTGTGAGACTTCCATCATGGAGGTCAACCAAAGTTTGCTGCAGACTGCTCATTGCAAGCAGCAAGGTTGCCAGACCACTATAGTAAAGTTAGAGGATTTACAGGATGAGTGCAAAACTCCCACCCTTCCTCTGTTTCAAAGATCTTTACCAGCAGACAACGAAGATGCTCACCACGCAGCAACCCCTCTTCAGTCCAGCCCTAAAAATGGAGAGGCTCCTGTCCCTGGTAGCCTGGCTGTCCTCAAGGAGTTCCTCCAGAAGAGCCAGCCGGGACAGACCCTCTCTCTGCAAGGGGGAGTTCTAGACTGCCATTCTACTGTAATGGCCCAGGCTGCAGCACTACTGGACCCCACAACTAAACCAGCTAGGTCACGAAAAAACCCCTCAGCAGCTTCTCGGAAACCCAGGGCCCCAAAATCAACCGCTCCCAAAGACAGTAAGCCGAGAATCAGAAAAAGCAAATCAAGTAGCACTCAACCGGATCTGACAGTGAAGAAAGAGGCCAGCGTGCCAGATGAATGCCCGCTCTTCCTCTCTAACCCAGGCCAGGATGGGGTCACCTTCATAGAAGACAGCTTGTCCCCGGAGCTCCCACACAACTATTCCTTTGATATAAATGCCATTGATCAGACCGAATTCTCCAATCCGTATAGTGGATCTCAGTTTGTTGTGACCGATAAAAATTTACCAGTCAAGTTCCTAAGTGATGTTAATCAGGATGCAGTCTCTGCTCAGGCACTGGGTGACGAGAAGAAACCCCACAGACTGTGTGGCTCTGGGGAAGAGCTTAAAAAGGGCCCCGAGTGGCACAGGGTGAGGCCTGCCAGTCCCGACCTCTACTACAGGCCAGAGAATGGGGAGTCCTTGTCAGACCACCTCACGGTTCTGGAGTCTGAGAAAGGCAAGAAGACAGATTGGGACTACTCTTTATGTAAAGGCCACACCCTCAGCCCCTTCCAAGACTTTCACTGTGAAGGAAAAGAGCTGTTGTTTTCAGACTTTGACTCTGTTCTACCATTGCCATTAAGCTCTGTGTCATACGTTGGCCATGAGGGCTCACCGACAGGCGAGCTTCTGGAGAACATTGATGGACTCACATCCACAACACCTAGTAGTTCTCCCCGCTCCATCAGCTCACTATCTCAGGTGAGAGCAAGCCAGGTACTGCGGGGGCTGGGAGGTGGAGCCCATGTTCTCAAGCCCCTTATGTCCCCCCCAAGCAGGGAAGAGATTCTCAACACTCTGCTGGACCTCGAGATATCGGAGGCCACCTTCCAGGAGCCCTTCTGCAGTGACCCCTCTGACGCCCCGGGGAAACCAATGTGAGAATATATTGACCAACTTTACAACAGTCATGATTGATTGATTTTCATGCTTAACACATTTTGAACTAGAATAGTTGTAGCGTAGCTGTGTGACCAATATCATGCCATATATCTTAGTTATATATGTTGGGCAACAACAAAACTTTTTAAAGGGGAAATCCATTTGACTACAAAAAGTAATGAAAAAGTTGGGTGGGGGGGGATTGGCAACTTAAGAAATGAAGTAAAATCTAAGATAGTAACTGTGGCCACACAGGTTGATGATTTTCTAAGGCGGGAGTAATATAGTATCTACAGAACTTAATTTACAATTTTTCATGACCCATCAATAGAGCTATTATTCTCCACTTCTGAAGCATCGATGAATGATGGTAATTTATGAGAATTTAACCATGTACCTCTTTCTTTTCCACAGGGAGGTTGGCGGACGTAAGCTGACTGTTGGAACCAGACTGGCTACAGAGCTAACAGAGTTCAACGGAGACCTGTCACTGGAGGGCCTGCATTTCTGGAAGACTGCATTTTCGGCCATGGCACACCCTGCCGCCGCTATAACCTCATCCTCACAAGCCCAGACAGAGGCCCCAGAGGCAAGTAAAGAGCTGCCTGGGCCTCAGCCGTCATCATCCAGGGACAAGAAGGTCATACTCCTGCCCTGTAAAAACCCACCAAGCCGGGAACGTGTGCAACTGTGGCTGGAAGCAAAGAAACAGTACGAGATTCTACAAAAAGGGAGAAGGAATGCGGGACTGCTGAAGAACGGGAGGGTCGGGGCCGATGTGTTTGTGGATGAAAACCCAGACAGAAATGAGTCTGCCGGTCCGATCCGCCTAGCAGTAAAAGCTGGCCCATCTGAGACATTTAGCAGCATCAGGGCTCAGAGAAGAAAGCAGCGCAACCTGTCCTTAATCATATCTCCAATGAAGAAAACAGACTGTCAGTCGAACGAGGTAAGCCCAGTTTCAGATGAAGATGCTGACAATCTAAGGCAGGATGTTGGAAAAGATGATGATCATGATGATGATGATGATGAAGAAGGCAGATCTCCAGAGTCCCCCGAGCTGCCTCCCTGGCAGGAGATTAGTGTCTCAGGTACAGAGGGGCTCAACAAAGACTGGCAAAGGGAAACATCTCCAGAAGCAGCCAGACTGTCACCAAGACTCTCCAGCTCCTTAGAGCGACAAGTCGAAAATCTTTGCCCCTCATTTATCCATGACAGGGAAGAGGGGAGGACCAGCCCCTACCTCCTTCACAGCACCCCCTTTTTATGGAGAAAGCAAGGACGCAAAGAAGACATGGAGCCAGTGTGCAGCACCCCCATATCTAAGGGTACGAAGACTACCCATCACGTGACTTTGAGTTCATGTTTGTGCAGCTCAACTCATCTCCGCTTTTCTTGTGTAAATAGACGAGCCTGTCTCTCAGAGATTGCAGCGGAGAAGAAGAAGTCAAGCAGAGCCTCTGAGAAGAGTGTTACTGACTTCGCAGATGAAGGTCAGATCCTAAGTCATGGCTTTTTCGGTCATCTCGGTCTTTGATGTGGTGGGGAAACCAGGAAATGTTTTTTGGAATACTCTGTCAATAGAGACGGTGACCCCGCCATATTATACCCAGTACTAGCTAACCTTGATATGTCTCCTGTTCTTTGACATGCCCATTTTTGTGTATAAATCTGGTATTTCCTCTGTGTTCTTTACGCACAACAGAACCAGTTTACTGCTTTGAATGTTCCAAAGAAAGACACTTCTCAGATCGAAGGTCCCAGCATAGCCAATTCCTACGGCTTCAAAATCAGCGCGCAGAACCTGCAGGACGCCAAAGCTCTGCATGAGGTCGGCTTCACCATGCTGTCAGGTCACCACACATCACCCAACTCTCAGAAATTTCAAATTTTTCCTAACTGTTCAGCAACATTTTTTTGTTTTCCGCGAATTAAATGCAGGTCAATATTCTATTTCAAAACGGGATATACCACTCTAATTTACGCTTCACACGAGTCTGAACGTGAGTGATGTGATTTTTAAGTTCCTTTAGTATAACTGAGAAGATACTTGTGAGCCATGAAGACCGTAAATGGAGATAATGATTATGATTCATGTGACACATCATGGATTGTAGCTTGAAGTACACTGACATGAAATAGATGTTAATGTTCTGTTTACATCTGGAACCAGGGATAAAGGAGAATGATGAACATTCACTCCCTTTTATTACTTGTGACCTATCATCCTCAAAGCTCCAGAGATTCTGTCTGAATTGTTTCCTTGATTCTAAGCATGTTCTTGCCTGTCCTCCTCAGGTCCAGTACCTCACACTGATGAGCATGGAGCTCCATGCACGGACGCGACGAGATCTTGAACCCGACCCAGAGTTTGATCCCATATGTGCCTTATTCTACTGCCTCAGCTCCGATGCTCCCTTGCCAGATGTGGACAGCAGCCAGCTGACAGGTGCCATTGTGGTGGACAAAGACCACCAACGCTGTGAACAAGGTGAAAGCCTGGTTCCTCATCATACCCAGTGTTAGCTATAGTCTGGAATCAACACATACGAGTCACATGCGACCGTGTATTTCTAAGTCAGCTGATGAATCTGTGCCACAGGACGGAGAGGAGCAGCACCCCTGCTGGTCAGGTCGGGTGTTTCTGGGCTGCAGGTGACGTACGCCACCGACGAGAAGATGCTGTTTCAGGAGCTGATTGCCATTATGCGGAGGTGTGTGTCATTCAGAGAGACCCCCCAGAGAGGGACAGTAGACGTAAGAAGTTCAACTCTCCGCTGCCCTTTTAACCTTGAGTTTTTTGACCGTGTTGGACCAGGTTTGATCCGGACATCCTGGTGGGATATGAGATCCAGATGCACTCCTGGGGCTACCTCCTCCAGCGGGCCGCCGTGCTCGGAGGAGACCTCTGCCAGCAGCTGTCCCGGGTGCCAGGTAACACGGATTCTCCTCTGCTCATCTCATCAGGGCTCACTGCATGTTAATGTGGGAAAACCACAGGCGTGTGCGTGTGCTAATGGGGGTAAATGATGAGATCAGTTTGCAAAGGAGACAAAGTGTAACCTGACCACGATTGCACATGTACATTTTCAATTATTTAGATAATCTATTCTCCCCAAACTATCATGTTCTTTTTTGTAAGAGCTAGCGAGCATACAACACATCACGCAGGATCTGTAGACTGACTGTGCACTGCTGTAAAACCGCGCACGCTTTGCAGTGGTAATCTGCAGTAAATTATTGATCAGCTCATCTGGGGAGAGATGCAGTGAGCAAGCTGCATTTTGATGTTTTCTACCAGAAAGTGTTTGTTTTTGAGCAGCCTCTCTTCTTACTGTGCGGGAGAAATCATTGAATCCAAGTCGAGAGCGGGAGGGAGGGAGAGAGAGGCTGCAGGTAGTGCAGGTTGAACCATGTGGGTTTCTGTGTTTACCTGTGCGCAGATGTGTAATCATTGCTCCCAGATTTGTGTGTATTCATCTCACTGTGTTAGCGTGGCTCTTGTGTGTGTGTGCGTGTGCGTGTGCGTGT
>CAESWR010001006.1:19108-37218 GCA_903171835.1 Mullus surmuletus
AGTATGACAAGAACACTTTCTGTCACTGTAGGAGTGTAAGGAGACGCAGTGACGTAGATAACAAGTCCAGTCTAGTCCATATCAAGATCAGAAATTCCGCCACTATGTGCAGAACACAGGCCCACAATGAATATTGTTTGCAGGTTGTTAATCGTTTTATTTTAGGGTTTTAAGGCAAATTCTGTTTTTATTTTTTATCTGCTGTGGTGTCGGTCTGCTCTTTGGATCCCAACTTGCATTTCCAGAGTGATGATAAACCCACACAATGTAGTTTGTTTTTGTCCTGTGGATTTATAGATCCAGACAGAGGTCATCAAAATAAAGAAACAGAAAGGGAAATGAAACAGAGCCATGCGGTCATACAGTAACGGCTCATTTTTTACTTTTGCTCCACTAATCTCGCATCGCAATATGAAAGTGTGCAAAAGGTTATCTGAACGAAAGTAACCTCAGCTCGCTGATGCTCCTCAAAGTTGTTTTGAAGAATATGCTTCTTTAGAGGTATGATCTCATCCCTGTGATCAGCACTTTACAGGAAAACATCTGTTTAAAGGAGTCAGCGGGGTTACTACCGTTAATGTCTGTTGGTTAAAAGTTGTTGAACTAGATATGAGTGAGAATTTTTTATTTGGATCTGAAAGTGGTATCAGCTGATACTGGATCAGTACGTGCCTGAGGCAAGTGGCACAGAAAATGACTCCTTTTTATAATAAACAGATCAGAGGTTTAATGGATAAAACTGTCATTAACAAAGGTTACTGTGATTCAGATGCTGCCTGATTAAGAGGGCAAGCTAGCGGTTTAGTCACCAATTCTTTTTTTTCCCGTTTTAGATATTTAATTGTTTGATTGCATGTAGTAAAATAACTAATCTAATATCTTAACAATGTTGGAATCCAGTATTATTTATATTATTGTCTTATTTTGAGTGGATTAGTACCATGTATTAAATAGATGCTTTTTTTTAAGTAAAGCTATATTAAAAATAAATTGAAGTAATACGGCGTGATGAGAGTCAGTTTGTTAATGCAAGTAAGTGATTATAATAAGATAGAATTAGTTACAATCACAATCAAACTTGTCATATTTGTCCTTCACAGTTACTGTGACTGAGAAATTGCTAAGAGAAATTCTGTCTTCTGTTTTTAAGGATCTATTTCTTATATGTTTATTAAATCCTAATCACCACTATATAAAATGGTTAAAAAAACGTGAAAAGTGAGACTTTGAGCATAGCAGAGTTTAACTTCAAAAATTAACTGAAAAATGCACATATTCTGTATGTAACTGAAGACTGTTACATAATCTGATGTAAAAAGGGAACAGAGTGTGTGTGCTTGGAGGGTTAATGGTGTGCAGAGCATGGGACAGCTGGGGGCAGAACAGAAGAATGTTGTTTGCCGCTAGGTAACACAGCGTGGGAGCAGTCTGCCAGCAAGGATGGAGACACAAAGGGAAAGGTTTTTAAAAATGGGGTAGAAGCAGGATGTTGTTGAAGAACTTCCCAACTTGCAGGGGCAAAACTGAACATGCCCTGTCTGGTGCCCACAACTGTATCTTTGGGGGGCGGGGAAAAAGGTGGCGAGATTTCCCACTGAACAAATGACAAGAAACTGCAGGTTGCTCAATGATTTTGTGGTGTGATTTTCATCCTCCAAAAGGATTGGTGCACTTGGAAACTTCGGTATATCACTCGGACACATAGACATGTCTTTGTAGAATTTACTGATAGAAAGATCTCAACTTACAATTTTGATGAGTTGGTAGGATGAAAGGTTAGATCATTTCATGTCAGCTTATGACAATTCATGTCAGTAGTGTCAGTAGTGTCAGGTTATAATCGTGGAAATAATGAATACAGCAATAAAAATCACATTCTTTCTCTCTTAATCTTTATCTTGATTCAACATATTTAATATTGAAACCTTACCAATAGCGTGTGTGCGCTCGATGAAATAGGTAGCAGATAGATGATAGGGAAAAGAACTGGCTTTGAACCTAGTCTAGCCTTCACAACTTGGTTGGCCCTGATTGGCTTTGATTACAGCTTCAAGAAGTTACATCAAAGTCCTTGAATAAACACAACTATGTTTTTTAGAGCAATTTTGGGGGAATTTTTGGAGTACAATGGTATAAAAGTCATTGCTCACCAGATGGCAGTAAAGAGTCCAAAAGGTTGTGTTTTTTTCAAAGTCATCTGAAGTGCAAAAAACTAGCACCAGAACCAGCATGTGGCCCATGGAGAATAGGCCACAAATTATTTTTTTACATACTTCATTGTAATTATAAAAGCTTTTTTTATTTAAAATATGTAAATTGCGGTCCCTTTGATTTATGAATGATGTGGAATTGAAATTATTGTTCACCTATAAGTTCCAGAAACTGCTCAGTTTTCCAATATGTATAGCATTAATGTTTTTGATATTTTTTTCTTTCATCTGCGACAAAAAAGAGGCATTCGTTAGACAGAACTCTGTTTGAGTTGACTGAGACATCAAGTCATTGTCGTGGATGTATTACAATTTCTATTACCATGTCTCTGATCTTTTGCAAATTTGAAAACAATTGCATCAGATATTTTGCGAAAACTTATTGATTCATATTTTCATCATGACCTTGAAAAACATTGTATCAATAATACGTGCACAAGTGTGAAGATTTGGTTCAACTTTATTTACATCTGCAGAGAATACAGTATGTAGTCCCAGACCAACACACAATATTTATATTGTAAATATATAGACATCTTTTAAGTTATTGTGCAAAGAGAGTGTTTGTTTGTAAGAATTTAGTATTCGGTGAGGCTGACTTAGTTGGTGTTGACAATGGAGTCGTAGAGGGAAGTGAGGCGGGACTGGAGGTCCTGGGTGTAGACATCCAGTTGATGGGTCAGGTCTCCGACGTAGGGGGCAGCCATTACCCTCACTTGCTCGGCTCTCTGGGTCAGCTCAGCCTGGACCTGCTCGGTCATGGGGCCCATGGCCTGCTTGAGCTCCTGCAGATGCTGCTCAACCTTGATCTTCAGGTCATCGGTGTAGGGGGTCATCTGGGTCTGGAGATCCCTCATGCCCTGCTCCAGGCTGGTCTTCAGCTCCTCGCTCTTCTGTGTCAGCAGGGTCCTCAGGGTCTCGGCGTCCATGGAGTCTGCGTAAGGGGCCAGCTCCTGTCTGAGCTGCTCCACTCTCTGCTGGATCTTGGCCTTCATATCCTCAGTGAGTGGCTCGAGCTGCACCCTGACAGCGCTCAGCTCCTGGGCCATGCGCTCTTTCAGCACATCAGCCTCAGCGGTGACTTTGGTGATCAGGTCCTGGGCCTGGGGTGGGAGCTGCTCCTGGAGGGTGGCTGCATAGTTGGTGGCAATCTCTGTTCCCTCTGTCAGACGGGCGCTAGACAATGCAGGGGACAATATGATGTTTTGCTCAAATTCTTCAGAAGATTCAATCATCCATCTGCATGTCACGAATTGTGATAAAGGACATACCTAACATCCTGTCCAAACTGGGATTTCTTGATCATCTGGAGGGTGTCATCAGCTGACTGGGTGGCCTTGTTGACGTAATCCCAGAAGGCATCAGTCATCACCTCCAGCTGAGGCTTAGGTGCATCAGCATAGAAGAGGTTGGCATTGCAGCCTATCAGATGGATACAACACTTTTTTAGAGCAGTGCAAATTTCTCAGTTTCTGTAACACATTCCCAGTACGTCAAACATCGAATACATTCTTTAAAAGAGTCACACTCACCGCTGAAAACAGCAAGGATGAGCACGGCAAGGACCTTCATGATTCACAAACCTTTTGAAAGGATATACAGCCAGTTAGCACAGCACATTCACAAAGCAGGATTTCTTAAATGCAAAAAAGAGCTCCATCGCCAACCAATATGTCTCCACTGGTGTCCCCTTCTTACCTGTGAGTGTACCTTCAAGTCCACTTGACAAGACTCATGTTCTGCCAGTGACATCAAGTCGCTTATATACCACACGCCAGGCAGTAATGATGCCAAAGTCCAGCTGTTTGTGCCTTGCTGTCACCCTGCCTCACCCTGTTATCTTCAGTGACACCTTGCACCGGAGAATCACAGATTCACTAGCCATACACATCAGCTATAACCAACTAAAGGCACATATGTCAATTGTGTATGTGCTACTTGCAATTTTGGAGATATGACATCTGAATTGTTCTGTGGCTTCACTTCATACAGTCAACCAGTTGTGTCACTCATCAGCATCACAGTAAAACATAATGCAGATCTTGAACTTCAGATGAACCTTGGCCTAACTTGTCTTGACGATAGATTGGTCTGCCTGCCAAGCAAGACATAACCTTTTACTTTGATTTCTTTTTTGTCCAACTTTGATTAGCTATCTCTTCAGCGTCTTATAATCTAATGTTTTATTAGCATTACAACATCATAGAAACTTAGTATTAATTTCTGTATCAAGCCAATGATCAGCAGTCCCTGTCTCACTGGGGCCAAAGGTTCACAGAGTCAGCCACCGCCCGCTTATGAAGGACACAGATGCATCATCACTGGCTGGGGAAGAAAAAAAAAAAATAATACTTTCATAGCATTGCATTTTGTCTCTCCAACTTTCTGTCTCTTTTACCCTCTTGGACAGGGATTTATTCTACTCAGTGTCTCAGACATGAAAATAGAAAAAAATCATTTGAATTGTTTTTTCTGACCCAACACATTTCCTCTAAGCAGAAAGGCAATAGTGGTTTGTATGTAGTAGTTTTGCCTTTATTTTTGCTATTTTGCTGTGATTTATTTTTAAACATTTTACTAAATATATTGTTTGCAAATTGATTTCTATTCAGGTGTCACTCTCTTTTCACTATAGCAAAATGTTGCAAACATACACACACACGCGCACGCACAGGTGAATGACCCCGGAACTGCTGGACAGAGAAGTTATCTGTGATCATTTCAACACTAGTAAAACTGAACTCAAGAAAAGAATGTGTGCCTTGTGCTATTTAATTCACATTACCTGACCCTAATACAAAGTCCATTGGCGTAAGCATACCAAGGTTATCTGGAGTTATCTGGAAGCCGTTAACACTGAACAACGTGGACAAAATTGTATCCTAAATGCTTCATAGAGGGGTCAGGAGTTATGTTGGGATAAGAACTGCGATGACGAAAAAATAGGCTGTGTTGTCAGAACTTTCCAAGTAGCCACATCGCTTCAATGTACTTTCAGTATTGTCTGCATTGTAGCGTCAGTAGTCATGTGACGGCGGCTAGAGGCTGCACAAAGTGGAAAAGAATATTTGTGACAGCATGGCAAGGACTCCTGGACTTTGGCTCTTGACTACAACTGTCAACTGTCTTCAGTATATATAAACCAAACACCAGCCAGACACATTCACAAACCCACAAAGCGCTTAGAATTAAACCAGCGAGAGAGCAGGTGAGAATTTCTTTATATTTGAAAAGTAAGATCTATGTTTTAATGGTGCTCATATGTTAACAAGATTGTGGTTGTTTCAGCAAGACACAGTCATGAAGGTGTTTGTGGTCCTCGCCGTTGCAGTGTTGTCTGGTAAGATCGTTTCCGCACAGCAATTTTAATACGCGCAATCAATCATGCAAACTGCTGGGCTGAAAGCGTGCTTTACTCTCACACTGTCTGTGTTCCATGTCACCCAACAGGCTGCAATGCCAACCTCTTCTATGCTGATGCACCCAAACCACAGCTGGAAGTGCTGACTGATGCTTTCTGGGATTACATTGCAAAGGCCACCCAGACAGCTGATGACACCCTCCAGATGATCAGGAAATCACAGTTTGGAGAGGAAGTGAAGTAAGTGGGAGAACAAATAGCGACTGAACGGGAGGTGCATGTGTTACATGGGTTTGCGTGATGTTACACAAACCTCTGATGACCTATTTTGTCTGTCTCCTAGCGCGCGCCTGGCAGAAAGTGCTGACATGGCCAGCAAATATGCTGTTACCCTGCAGGAACAGCTTCCACCAGCAGCCCAGGATCTGATCGCTCAGGTCACCACAGAAGCTGAAGTGCTGAAAGAGCGCATGGCCCAGGAGCTGAGTGCCGTCAGGGTGACGCTTGAGCCGCTCACTGAGAAAATGCAGTTTCAGATCCAGCAGGGAGTGGAGCAGCTCAAGCAGGAGTTGGCTCCTTACGCAGACTCCATCGACGCAAAGAGCCTGAGGACCCTGCTGATGCAGAGGAGCGAGGAGCTGAAGACCAGCCTGGAGCAGAGTGTGAGGGACGTCCAGGCCCAGCTGGGCCCTTACACTGACGACCTGAGGCAGAGGGTGGACCAGCACCTGCAAACCTTCCAGGACAGCATAGCTCCCATGACCGAGAAGGTCCAGGTTGAGCTGAGGCAGAGAGCAAACCTGGTGAAGCAAGTTGTGGCACCATATGCTGAAGATCTAAAGGATAAACTGGACCCCTACGCACAGGACCTGCGGGAGCAGCTCATGTCCCTCTACCTGTCCTTTGTCAATGACAACTAGGTCAACTTGACACTTGCTCTATGGTTTACAAAGAGGCCTTGTCTGGTCTACCTCTGTTTGAAACACGGAACATCATAATTTAAATATCTACATTATACTGTACATTTTATACTGTAAATCAAACTGGAACACAACATCATATTTATTGCTTGGTGCAACAAATGCAAAGCAAACCTCTGCACTTGTTAAACATGTATATACTTTTTACTGTGTTGTGAAGTTGAGAGCTGTAACTTTTTTCTAAATTCTAGAAGTTGTCCAAATGAATAAAATATTCCATGAATACAGATTGGCCAAATCTTTTGTCCTTATAAAATATACAAGTCCATAAAAACTAATCAATAAAAAATAATTGATCAAATGTAGTTATTTTCTCAGTGCTGACTTCTGTAGTGTGGCTCAAAGTCACAAACCACAGTCACTGTAAAATGTGGGCCGTATTTTTCCCATGAAGTATTGTGACTCCATCCATCGTGTCTTAACATGTCCTGGTCCCGTGACATTTTCATCCCCCAGTTTCTCCGAGGGCAGGCTATTGTTCCGTCTCTGCTACGTGCCAATGCTTGCCAGTGAAACAACTCTTCACCAACATCAACAGTTATTGTTGCTGTCACGAAAAACCGTTGAGATGACCAACATGTCATGAGAGAGATTCAGTAATGGGGTCAACACTGAAGCTGATGGTGCTCATTAAAATGTATTAAATTAAGCTCATATGTTTCTTGCTTAATGTGAGACCATTAAGAAACAACATAATTGCGCAACTCCTTGTTGTTAATATCCAACAGAGAGCTGTATGCTCTCCCTATTGACAGTTGCCAGCATCCAGCGTGGAGGGTCAGAGTCCAGTGACTACACACAGCCCTCACAGTGCATGTGGACTCCTTGGCTACCCTAAAACAAAGGGTCAGCATAAGCAGCTGTGAGACTTCTTACAAACCGAGTGGACGATGAAAAGTAATGATTCAATCCGAACCAGTAAAAACATTTGACACTATCAACACTTCCTCCAGATAATTTACAATTAAATGCAGTTGCAATCACGCATTCATGCATTTATTCAACTACTGCAAAGCTCAAGAAGCCTTTACAAATGCAAATTGGATTTGGTCTACTCATGCTCCAGCCTGTTTTACATCTGATTAACACTTGTGTGCAAAACCATGGCTCCTCGCGCTGCATTAACACAGTCAAAAAGCATTGTTAGGCTTCGATTGCGGCGACCACTTTTAAGACGAGGGGCGAGATGAGTGTCTCTTCCATTCAAAGTGCATAAATGGAGGAGGGAGTCTTTGTTTTGACACAGGATGTTCTGCGGACAAGACTCATCTTGTTGTTGTTTTCATCATTGGAGTGAGAAACAGAGATTCCTTCTTGTTTTGTGCAGATGAGGGATTGTTAGGGGTTGTTTCTCTCTGTCTGGTTTGATAATCACATCAGTGCCTGAGAGATGACAGATAGGTGTTTGATGTTGATGGGTCCTTGTAAATACTCACGGGTTGTTGACGTTTAATTTCATTGTCCCCTGCAGGCTGATCCAGAATCACAGAAGAATGTCTTCTCCATGTGCACTAGATGTGTTGTGTTTAATTTGATTCCTTAAATTACAATCTAATGCAGTAGCCCTGAAAGAAAACAGTAAACATTCATTCAAACTGTGTCATTGTTTCTGCAATGAAAGCAGCTATTTTCTTTATTTCCTTGAGAATATAGGTGCCTATCCCCAGATTTTTTTCCACTTCAGATTTTGAAATTTCAAATGTCATGAATTCACAAAAGGGGCATACATTTGGATGACTGTCGGAGTGATCAGTAGCAAAGCCTTGTGAGTTACAAAGGTTTACATCTGGGATGCCAGAGGTTACACTGCCATCAAGTGACTAAACTGCAACAGAGCAAGGGTTTGAGATTTTTTAAGACTGCACAAAGACAATGTTGAATGAGTGAGTTGATGAATGCTCCTGCATCTATGTGTTCTTTCAACCTTTAGTTAAAAACCTTGTTAATGATTTGTTCCAGTATGCTGCATCCTTCATCATTATTTTATAAATGTGAGCGTACATAAGAATAAACCCAGTCAATAAAATTTCAGTTTTTCTTATCTAATGTCATTTTACTACTCCATCGTTAAATTTCCAGGTTAGTGAAAACTTGGCAGTGGACAGTTAAACTTGGATGTGCGTCAGATCAAATCCCCATGATACTTTATACGGGAGAACCCAACTGCATGATGAGCTCTTGGGATTTTAAGATGAGTCAAGCTACCACACGAAAAAGGATTGTAGATTGTAGCAGAAGTCTTTTTTGTTACTAAGAAAATAGAACTGTCATTATTGTTTCGTATATTTGAAAGTACCTCGTATCATATTTCTACATGTGGACTGGTCATAAACGTGTCTGCAGCAGACGGAGGATAACATGGCAACGGTGATTGTGAAACAGTTGGAATGTGTGGGGAGGCTCAGAGAAAGCCATCAACAACAAAGAAGCGATCAAAAAGACTCATCAGAGGCTTTATTAAGAGTTTTTCGAAAGAGAAACATCTGCCACAAGCTGTTGGTGTCCTACTGCTGCTGCAAAGAGATCATTTTTACCTAATTTTACCTCTGTGGTTTTAGTGAAAGGCAGGGGAAGGCAACTTAAAAAAATGTAATCAACTCTGCAACTCAATTCAAGCAATCGTTTGCATTATGCTTATACAATATGCACAAATACTGTATTTGTATTGTATTGTATTGTATTGTATTGTATTGTACCTGCAGTATAAATAAATCGAGGCATTAACATAATATATTTGCTGTTCAAAGAGGGGAAAAAAGATTCCACAGTTGACAGTATAGAATATACATATACAAGTATATTGACAGAAAATGTGGCTTTATGGTCTCTGTTGGCCACTCCTCTTGGTTGGACTCTGTTGTAAAATGCAAATTCACTAGATGCTGCTAAGCCCCACATGGGTCCTTTGAAATCTAATGTAATGTCCATTGTTTCTCATGTTGAACAGAATATTACAACATGACAGCGAGGACTACTTATTCATTCAATCTAGACACTACAAACTGTGCACATTTAAAAAGTGAAATGAATAAAAACATTTAACAATTACATTAATTTTGTTGGAACTGTCATTTTTAGAACAGTAAACTAAATTCTACCTGTATGTTTTGGCATAAAATGGAGGTGATTTTTGAACTCCCTCAGACTTTTCATGCTGGATTAATAAAAAACCTGCTCACTTTAGATATGTGCTGTATAGTGCAAGCTTTACATGACAGTGCATCCCCCTGTTGTTGGCTTCATGCAGCTGCAATTGTCCACTAGGTTTGATATGGCTACATTATTGGGCTGGATCGTGGACTGCTCATTTTGATCTGTGTGATTTATATCTATCTCAGCGACCCATCAGGACTTGTATGCAGAAACCATTTTCTGTCCTTTAGTCGGGTGAAAATATCTTCAAAACTTGTGAGATGTCCAACTGTATAGGTTTTTTTCCAGTGTCACAATCATGTTGCGACAGAGACAGGTGATCTGTGCACTTAATGATCCCACTCAAACAGTTCAGGCTCAAGGCTGTTTACATTCCACCTGCTCTGGTTTGCTGCTTTTTACTATAATGCAGGTTATTGTGTTGTTACATGCTTTCGAATTTTTGTAAAGCTGTGCAATCATCACCTTCAGAAAACGCAAGACAAATAACTTGGTGGATTTGACAAGTGACGTGTGAGACACTGAACAGTTCACACGACTTTTAAATGTGTATCCGACGCAGATTTGGGTGTGTTTGAACCAAAAGCCTGTTTTTACAAGTACATTCAGACATTGTCAACTTCCAGGTCCACCCAAACCTCATGAGCAGGCCCTTAACAGTCCTCAATGTTACCAAGTGACTCAGAGAGAGAGGAAATTTCTGAAGGAGGAAACTGATTTGGGTTTTCAATAGTGGCTCAGGTGATAGAGCAGGTCGTCCAGTGATCATAGGGTTGGAGGTTCCAATCCTCCTCTGTCTCAGCTGCTGTCGTAGTGTCCTTGGGCAACACACCTTACCCACCTCGCCCCGTGTCAATGTGTATGAATATTTGGAGGTGGTCGGAGGGGCAGCCACGTTTCCATCAGTCTGCCCCAGGGCAGCTGTGGCTACACACGTAGCTTACCACCACTGGTGAGTGTGTGTATGGTAATAATGGTTTCTGTAAGCGCTTTGGGTGCCTTGAAAAGCGCTATATATCCAATCCATTATTAATCAGATATGAGCATCGTCGCATGCATGGATCTGTGTGATTGCAAATGGTATTGAATTTATAATTCTCTACAAATACATATGTGGTCAAATCACCACTTTAATACCCCAAAATGGTCTGTTATTACTAGAGATAATTGACAGATTTCTCTTCTAGAAAAACCTGCAAAGTCAAGGAATCATATAGTGACAGACAATGCGAATTCCTTTCTGCTTTTTAAGTGAGACACTTGGAGACTAAGGATTTTGTTGTTTGCCTTTTCACCCCCTCTCTTTCAATGTAATATCTTCACTGTTTAACATAATAGCGGGTTTTGTATGACACTGTGAACTCACAAAGCATATTTAGAGACATAATTGAATAACTTGCATGCTGTAAATAAAAGAAAAGATGCCTAAAACCAGAAGGGCAAGAATAAACATAACTGTGACATCATAATGTTTTATACATATCTTGTTAAGGCCATATCAGTCCTCTACAAGTTAGAGTTAGGATAAACCTGCCCAAAAAAGACGTGTACATTTCATGATCAACTTTCTTACGAAATGTTCACGATTGGTCATGTTAGAATCTTCGCACTGATATGTCTTATGTCTTCCTTTGAAGTGCGCAGACCTTCAGAAGCCGCCGATAAGGTCTGTGTGAACCATCGAACACTGACGGAGACAGAAGATAAAGGATTGTACCTGAAACAACCATAAAGGGCCCCACGGACAAGCCATTATACAAGATCGAGCATGGGTTGAAAGATTTACAAAGACAAGGGGCACACATAGCCGACAAAAGACGACAAAAAATGTAGAAAAGCCTGTCGTTCTGTTTAGAGGCAACAGCCCCTGCCTCCTTTACCACAATGGAAAAAATTATGAAACAGGATTCCCATCATTGCTCAACTATATTTGTCTTTCTTCATTCTGTTTGCATGTTCTGGCTGCTGCATGTTCTGATGAGATTCCACCAGCTTATTGGTGTGATGAAAAATCTTCTCGATCTTGACGTCAGATTTGCATGATGGATGGACGTAGTGTCGTCTCACCACAATGTAAAAATAGATTTACGGGTCTTATTCAGTCTGCAGGTCTCTACTGCAAAAATATGTAATAAGTGATACATGCCCCTCCCGGGCCAGTTCTGCTTATAACAATGCTGGTTGGCGCTAAGCTATGAAGTGCAAGGATAATTAGACTTGTAGCTTATTAAAGGAATCCATTATGTGGAATTTATCATTTTATCTTGAGACAGAGCCAATGGGCCGCTGAGGTGGATGATGTAGTGGCATTTAACTGCTGTCACTTACAACAGATCAGCTGGTTACACCACAAAGCCCACAGAGACAAAAGGACATTACTGCAAAAAAGAATTACTGATTGTATGGATCACTAAGTGACAATTCAATGAAAAGAAAAATGCGCGGCTCTCAGAGCAACGAACAAAAGAATTTCACGTGTTCCATCTCATCTTTATGCTTCTGTTATCGTCAAATGGAGCGCTGCTTTGTTTTGCTTGAGTGTCTGTTGTGATGGACGTGCTGTTATTTTGTTATTGTGGTAAAATATATTTAAAACGAAATGCTAAATCCAAATATATTCTTATGATAACAACATGGGCATCAAAGGAAGAAATATTACCATTCTAAAGTTATGTTATGTCCTCCCTGCTGCTGTCAGACTCTACAACCAGGCCTGCTCCTCGTAGACCTACACCACCAACGTGGGATATGTGCAATATCTCTACACACACCCCAGGATTTATTATCTATTTATTAATCACATGCAATATCATTCAGCAACAATACTGTAGCATTTCACACAGCCATTTGTTTTTTTCTTTTGCACTGCTCCTTTTTCTATTTATTTTATAATGGTACTTTTATCATGTTCTTTGCACTGATCTTTTCTCTTTTTTTATTACACTAGTTCTTCTTTTAATCTTTATTTTCATCTTATTGTTATTCTGTTTGTATGTATGAATGTGTTTGGTGTGTGTACTGCTGCTGTCAACAATTTTAATTTCCCCACTAAGGGATGAATAAAGGATTACCTATCTATCTATCTATCTATCTATCTATCTATCTATCTATCTATCTATTCATCTATCTGTGAGCTGTTGAAAATGAAGCATTTCTGATGTTAGGGTTTGAATTTATTTGCAGTTTTACAATGAGCAAGTTGGAAACATACTCTCCCAAGTCACAAGTCCCCCTCCCCAGGCCAGCAACAGTGAAACTCTCAACTCCTTACTTTCTTTAATGATGCACCTTGCTTAATCATCTTCGGGAGAAGAGAATGGACTCCAAATGAGGACCCTACAGAATCACACTATGACTGCATTAGCTCAAAAACAATAATCGCAAACATCATTACAAGCTTCCCAGGCACATCCATTATCCCAAAACATAGTCCATGACCCCTCTCACTGCTGTATCGCACTCTGTTATCCTTAGAATATTCACCAGATCCATCCTATCTGCCCTGCCCATCTCACTGGGTCCTCATCTAATCATTCATCACTGTGCAGCAAAAGACCTCCGAGGTTTTGGGTTTTGAGCTCACTTGGTTACAAGTGCGGCAGGGGAAGCAGAGCAAAGACAGAAGGCTACTATTTTACCTCCCACTGCCCATCCTCAACATCTTTTTAAGACTCCTCCTTCCATCAAATATATATTTTAGAGGGGTTAGACAACAAAGACCTCTGCGATTGTTAAAGGCGGCTTCTCTACACGGACACCCTGTTGTTTGAATATACTATTGTAGTATTTCATTACCATCAGTATCTAGATTATGGCTCTGCATGTTATATGAATGTTGACAATACGGTTATGCACTACACACTCTACTATAAATTGTTCTGTTTTAGTAGATGGCTTTTCTTGTGACTTGGTTTATTTTTAGTGCATCCCACCCACACAAACACAAAATCGCCAAGACCCAAAAGGTGTAAGACCTTAAAAATGCAGTCAGTCTAGCTTTGTGTGCATTTCTTGAAAATAACTAAGTGGCACATTGTGCACCACGTGACATCCAAAAGGTATTTTAAAGATGCGTAACAAACAGGATGCATGCTGGACAATCATCCTCGTCTCTTTTTTTCTGTGTGGGATTTACTTGAGAACATAAAAGGTCCCGCCTGCTCATGTCAGGAACAGACAATGAAGGTGAGCTGGCAGAAGGTGAACTACACTGACATTTTTTTCTTGAGTCAAATCAATTGTGTCAAGCTTTATTGCAATTCAGTTGCACATATACTTGTATTTGATTGTTTTTGTACAATTGCTGTATAGTTTTGAGACTGTGAAGATGAAGGGCATCATTTTCCTTGTGCTGAACTTGGCGCTGTCAGAAGCATCCCGCCCGGTAAGAGTTCAGCAGTGATTATTCCTCAAACAAAATTAATTTATTTGTACAATATCTAAGAATTTCATATACTGAAACATTGTTGTTGTTGGTGGTGTTTTTTTTTCGTTTTTTTTAACAGGGCAAGCCAAACGTAATTGGTAATCTCTCTAATTATCATATTTAATTAAGTCAGAGCAAACTACTTCTTTGATCAAATATTAAAGCCGAATCTAATATGTTTTATAGAAATCGGAGAAGGAAAGGACATTACAGAGGCAAACAAGGGTACGAACCTGCATAGTTGACATCCAAAACTCCATTGTCACTAATTATTTGTTACTGATTCTTTGATTTTTATCATTTATCTTAGAGTGGGCACATGATGACATTCTGGAGGTGAGTTCATCAATGAGCTGAAGTGAATTGAAGTTGTTGATATGGATTCCATGTATTGAAGAGATTGTAACCTGACACATTTCTCGTACATTTTAGAAACCCCAAAGAAGCTCCATAACCAATCAGAACATATTATGGGAATCCCCAATGCCGTATGTTTTGGACAAGGATCTGGGTAAATACTTTAGAAGAAAAAAAACGTAACTTCTTCTAGAAGCCGGCATTTCCTGTCTTCACAGTTGCCAGGAAATCAGCAATGGAATGTCAAGACCTAATTTAACATTAAACCCCTGAGGATTGGATGGTTTTACAGTGAACTTGAGACTCTCATTGTTTAAGAAATGTAGTTCTGCAAACTGCATATTGGGTTATAAATTAGCATTAACTTTGAAATTAGCAAGATAAATATTAAGAATAAATATTGAATTAATTTGATTTCTTTGTTTTTCAACTGACATGGACAATGGAAGAAATGAACGCCAAAGGACTCACTCTGAGAGCTTTTGAGCAGTTCAGGCTGAAGTCATGCATCGACTTCAAACCAAGGAACTCTGAGGAATATTACATTTCCGTCCAAAGGGAGCAGGGGTGCGTATTTCATCATGTGTTTATTTATTTATTATCTATAATTCCACATCTCTACATTGACAGTCTTTGCATCTCAGTGGGTCAAGGTTGAAACACTCTGTTGCTCAGATTAATAATTGATGGTTATAATTTGCTGGTTACGTTGGGATTCTTCCTCTTTGCAAGAAATTGAGAGATTCAAAATTTGCATTGGTTTATACCTCAGTGAAGGTGATGAAGAAGGCTGAGAGAGGGAATATCTATAAAAGGTGGGGAGACAATAGGTTAATCCAAGAAAGTGTGCAACTGAGTTGTTGTGTAGAACAGCCCATTAACAGCAGCATACATTTTATGAAAATAAAGAAACATAACTGCAATGAGGATAATAGATGGTGGCTTTGTAAGATCGACTTTGTTGCAGCCCTGATATCATCAACCCTTGCATATATTTTCCCACAGATGTTACTCCTACATCGGTCGAGTTATACCTGATGGACAGGTGCTCTCCATTGGGCAGTACTGTGATGAGATCTCCACCGTGGAACACGAGTTTCTCCACGCTCTGGGCTTCTACCATGAACAGTCTAGGAGTGACAGAGACGATCACGTGACCATTGTTTTTGAAAACGTTCTCGAAGGTCATTTTTACCATTATCTAACATAAGTGATCTTGAGGTTTATAAGGGCAAATAAGAACAGGATTGTTTCACATGAACAAATGATGGAGTAATATAACCAATTCATTTACTGAAAACCCAGTTGAAAAAATGATTTAGAGTGGAGAGAAAGTGACTGCAGATATGATTATCATCTTCCATCCTTTTGTCATTGATTGCTTTATTAACTGTTGTCTATAGTTAAGTGGAATTCGTTTTGGCAAACAATTCTGTTGTAGAACGATATGATTAATGCTTGGATTTAAAATGTGTCATAGGCAAAGAGGGAAATTTCCAAAAAGAAGAAAATAGTAACAGCCATGGAATCCCTTATGACTACGTATCGGTGATGCATTACGGAAAAGACGCCTTTTCCAATGGAAACGGTTCAACGATTGTCACCAAAGACCCGCAGTTCCAGGATGTGATTGGTCAAAGAATTGAAATGAGTCCCAGTGATGTAAAGGAGCTGAACCTCCTCTACCAATGCAGTAAGTAACTGGAACCCTTAAGAAATTCCATCAGTACCATTTTCAAATTGTTCATAATAAATATGATAAAGATTGATTATATCTAGGCATAGACATTGTTTTCTTAATTGGAGCTCATATTAACCAACTGTTTCTTCCCATTCACCCCCACAGATTCCTCCATTTCATTCATGATGTACTGCGGTTTCCATGAAGACAACATGTGTCAAATGTCTCAGTGTTCAC
Source organism: Mullus surmuletus (assembly GCA_903171835.1). NCBI lineage: Eukaryota > Metazoa > Chordata > Actinopteri > Syngnathiformes > Mullidae > Mullus > Mullus surmuletus. Next base: position 35,514 of record CAESWR010001006.1, read on the forward strand.
AGAGCGGCGCTGGCTGGGAGAGGGCGTTAAAGGTGCCCGGGGGTCCTTCCTCTGATCACACCACTCTACCCAGGGGCACTGGTCAAAACTGTAAGATTGCTTCAACTGGACTCACTTACTGTTCTTTTGGTCATGCAATGATCACCAAAATAAATTAACCAACAACATTCCAGTTCAGGGCAATGGTTACTTCATGCATGCCAGCACGGCGTCAATTCAGGAGGGAGACTCTGCCTGGCTGGAGACCTCCAGGATGAAGCCCAAGAGGGACTGTAACACCCAGTGCCTCCAGTTCTACTATTACCACACCGGAAGTGATGCAGACATGCTCAACATCTGGATCAGAGAGTTCAGTGGTGAACAGGACTATATGGGGACTCTCCGCCTCATGGGCCAGATTACTGGTAATGATTTTCCTGTGTTATATGACCTTGCTCACATTTTTCTATCATGGTTGAAGCATGTACATCAATCTGAACAGCATCATCAGCAAATCCTTCCTGCAGGTGCACCAACATCTCACTGGAAGCTCCATCACGTCTCCCTGGATTCCTGGAGGCCCTTTCAGCTGGAGTTTGAGGTCCGCAAAGGAGCCGGGAGCTCCAAAGGCGGATTTTCAATTGACGACATCAATCTGTCTGAGACTGAATGTCCACACGTAATCTGGCAGATTGATGATTTTGAGAATTTCTTGGAATCAAGCTCTTATGGAACCTACCTGTACGGTCCAACACAGTACACCACAGGGGGTTATGCTTACCGATCATCCATTGTGCTGAACAAACCGTACGTTGGTTTGTATGTGCAGCTGCTGTCTGGTAAAAATGATGATAAATTGCAGTGGCCATTAGCAAACAGGCAAATCACCTACCAGGTTCTAGATCAGAACCCTACACTACAGCTACAGATGACAACGCAAATTAGTATCGTCACTGACCCAACCGCGACTGATGTTGTGGGTAGGTTGCTAAGATAACAAATATTCTATTTACTAATGAGAAATTCTTTCGTCTTTGCCTGCTAACTTTTGGTGTTTGATATAATTTCTGTGAACAGGAAACCTTCTTTGGGACGATCCTCGAAAGAACGGGCAACAGGTCTTGGATGAGAATAATCAGACCGTGTATGCCGGGGCTCTGATTGGCCGCACTTATTTCATGAATTTGGATAAAATGGAATTCAGAGAGTACCTCAAAGGGGGAAGTGGCATTTTTGCTGTCGACTTTCAAGGTAAGGCAATCAGTGTTTTCTCTGCTAAACCCTATTTATACAATTCCAACCTCAGCTGAGTGAAACTTTTGCCATGTAACCTGACTGAAACTCCTCTATTTCCAGATATCTCTCCTCTAGTTAGTAAAAACAACTTGCCATGTCCGCCACCACGTCCAGTCACCATTACAAACCCTGTAAAGGTTGAAAACACAGGCCCATGTTCTGCACGGTACGACATTCTGCCATCCTACTTGTCAGCTAGCACTTTTACCTTTTCTAACATCCAAATGTGATTTTCAAATGCCATGAAATGCCTGATTTAAATGATTATCAAATATGATTTTCAATAGAACCTGGAGCACGACCGCCCCTCCAGCTCCTCCAGCGACAACAGACGACAGGTATTCAGATTACTCACAAATTCTTACATTTTATACACTCTTAAAACCACTTTTCAAGCCTACAAAGGAAAACAGTCAAATATTTATACAAA
>CAESWR010001006.1:54464-90379 GCA_903171835.1 Mullus surmuletus
CAGTGGTGAGTGAAGAAAAGTGGCTGTACGAAAAGAGTGAGAGAGAGAGAGAGAGAGAGAGAGAGAGAGAGAGAGATGCAAGGGAAAGTCCCCATGAACTACCCTCTGAACCTCAGGTATGTTAAGAAACAGCCCTGAGCAAGAAGGGGGGAGGGGAGTCATGTGACTTCTCGGAACACGGATACTAAATTGCACACACACAGACGCCGTACATGCACAAGCACACAGACTCAGTGATAAAACTTGAAATAATGTGCTGTCATTGAACAATGAACAAATACATACGACAAATTTGAAGACAGACGCGGCAGCAGGATGCCGCACGAGGCAATTTATATGCATGCCCTTTGAGAGGCGATGCAGTTCAGCTGATGACTTTCATCTAAAGCACATGACCATCCGTGTTTTCAGTGTGGGTGGCCCCCGGGGGATTCAGTCCCCAAAGCCCAGACGTGTCAGTGCCACGCAAACCTCGCCATCAGCTGTGTCAAGAGCAGCCACGGAGCCAGCTAATGCGTTGTGTTTGTATAGCTACACTGATAGCATAGCCAGTGTGGGAGTATCAAACAGCTGTCATCGTAGCGCAGGGAGGAGAGAAGATCAATAGACATAGTTACACTTCTGATAGTAACACTCAGTCAAACAGTTCCATATACAAAACCACAGAAACTCAGGATCTGTCACGACTACTGGAAAAGCTATATTATATTCTTGTCACTTGGCAAAAAGCTCTGTTCAGCCCTGCTCCAGTAAACGTTGTATTTTGAAAATTCTAAACTTCCCTGGCCCCACTTTGATAAGGATGTTTTGATGGGGGGTTTTTTTTTCGACGTATTCTGTCAAAACCACACAATCTGGTAGGCAAATACTGTAACTGATCAGACCTGTGCCTGAAAATCTCCATTCTGGTTACAACTGCTGAGGCACAATTAGTGTGAGAGTGCGAGAAGTGTGAAATGTGTGTGTGTGTGCGTGCGTGCGTGCGTGTTTTTCATATATTAGAAGCAGGATTTCGCTAAACCTATGCAGCCTCAGCAATCAGGGAAGTCAAGCGATGATAGAACTAGCGTTGTTTCTGGTAAGCAAGCCTGTGGTGTCCTGTGTGGTGTGAAACCCCGAGCCATGAGAAAAAAAGCTCTGCGCAGCTCGGGTGCTTTCTTTTTTGAGGAATGAAAAAGACAGAGTTGCGGAGACGGTGGTGATGTGAGTGTGGCAGAGGAGAATGTGGAAGTGTTGGCTAAATCCCAGTAGTTGGGGCAGCCCTGTGTTGAGAAATACTCAATTCCTCGTACATATTTTAGTAAAAGTACACAGTTGGTCATCTCTGATGTTTAGGTAACTATGCAAGAGTCATCCTTTTTCCTAAGTTTTACTTTGGTGACTTATCATAAGCTAGAGTACAAATTTAAAAAGACAAATTTGCAATACATGTTAATGCATTTTATGGCCCATTCATATGTTATCAGTAACTGGATGGGGATATAAGCACAGGGGTCATGAACTTTCAAAGGAGATGCACTTTGCTCCTTGACTCTCCTCTTTCATAATATGGTAAACTAAAAAAAAACAAAACTTCCAATACAGAAACCCAACTACTTGGAAACCATTGACAAAATAAAACAGCACACTGGAAAGCACACATTGTCCTTCCCGGCATTTGTGCATGTGTTTGGCGTGTGGCAAGTGCAGGTGGAGAAACTGGGAGGGGTGAATTCCACGGCATAACCATTAGTCTCCGTGAATGGAAGTGTGTATGAGTGCAAGGGACGGGGGAAACCGAGGCACTTCCTCTTTTATTCTTTTCCATGTTACAGTTATTGGAGGGGTGAGGCAGGGAAATGTGTGGTGTAAGGGTACAAGGAGCGCTTACATCATGTTAAACTGCTCGACGTAGGGAACACTTCTTATATAATAGAATGTTTAAAAAAAAATCAACCTGTGCAATGGACTGGTCAGCTGACATATGCAGCTAATAAGTTTTCCTGGTCTTCTAGCTATCTACTGTATATATGGCAGCTGCGAGTACATAATGGACAGTATGTGATAAGAAATGGCTTTTTTTTTGTCTGTTTGTTTTACCTGTCGAAGGTTGTTGTAGATATCAAGGCCTTTGCCAGCCCACAGTAGGAGTTCGATCAGTTTGTAGACAATGGACAGCTCCCCTTGCACCACAGCTATATGGAGAGCTCTGCACACACAAAATGACATGCAAACACCAATTCAAAAGTTAATAGGAGACACATTGTTCTGTGACTGTGGGAAATTAGTGATCAGATAACTGCACAAGCAAAAAATTTTTACGACCCAAAATATGTATTTTTACCCATATAAAACCAATCTGCCCTAACATTTAATGGTTTCTCTCTTTGCCAATGCATGACTCCTCCAAAAAGTTCCATGACAGTCAGCTATTAATAGAAGGAAGTAATAGGACCTTGCATAACAGATAGCTAGTTTTTGTACACAAGCACAGTAATTTCCCCCATTGATGTTGCAGTGTTGTGATCATGTGTGGAATGACAGATGGAACTAAACCATTTTCCCACATTGTAGCAGAACAGTCCTTTCATTAGTCATTTTCAAGGAAAAGTTAAGACATTTTGGAAAATGGATGGCAGAGATCGACATCACAATCACAGTTAGAAAGCTACAGCCATTTGCTTGCTTTATTAGGAAAGCAACATGGGGGAAAATAATACTTCTATTTATCTGCAATGCTGTTTATCTTTGACCCTTAACCTGTCTTTCTATATGTGAAATCACAATTAATTACTTGCAGAGGAGTAGTTTGGCTATTTCTTGGCCGGACGGAGCGATTTCCCAGAATCTCAGCGGGCAATCTCACACAGTCAGTTGTTGTTGTTTATATACTTTGCATATATTCAACTTGAATAAATCATCAAAATGATCCCAATGACAGTTGGACTGGGTATGTCTGACGATGTATAGGGATGACTCATACATGTCTTATCACACCGTTATCAAGATGAAAAGGGGAAATAACTATACATGAAGCGAAAGCGCAAATATGGGCCAAAGATAATGGCAGGGAAGGGCAGGAAACTGAGCAGGGGGAGGGCATACAGCCCAGAGCATTATGGCAGTTTTCACATTTTTTCTTTCTCATACTGTCAGAAGAGGCAACTTCCAGTAAGAGTCAGACAGGTTATATGTCACTTCCTGTTGTCAGTAACAATGGCTGCACTCTGTCTCCTCTTTATGTGTGTGTGTGTGTGTATGTGTGTGTGTGTGTGTGTGTGTGTGTGTGTGTGTGTGCACATGCTGTGAAATTTACCCATTAAGCCGTATGGTTTCAAACAGGGACTTTCTGTCGGTTAACTTTGTGAACCCATCCTTTGGATAAGTCATCAGGCGCACATTGTAACAGGAAGCGCAGGGTTTCTTGAGAACTAGTTAAAAGTAACCTCACGCATAATTTGAGGGCAAAAAAACAAAATCTATCTGTGAAAAACACTTGCAACACTTCCTCCCAATAACATAGAGCATATCGACACAGAGGTACCAGTTTCCTGTCTAATAAACATATATAATGACATTCGTTTTTCAACAATGGGCACACATCTATCCGTCTGTCCACCTACCTACAAGGGTTGCAGCCCTACAATTAAATCAGTTGCAAAAATGCCCCCCAAAGGGACAGTAAATCTTGCAATAACTGTGTGCATGCAACCATAATTTACTGTAGAGCTGAAGATTGGAGATGGAAATGCAATGAACAATCAGACGATTTGCTCCTCTTACTCCAGCTGGTCCTCCTTCCTGTTAATGAGCTCAACATTGCAAACTAATATGTATCAGCCAATATCTCCCATCATATTTACAGTACATGTTATCAACTGCCCATCATTTGACTTCAAAATCCCCTGAGACGTCAGTCTCATTAGTCTCTTAGTGTCATTGATCGCCGTGACTGTTAATGGTACACTATGTCCAGTGTCAGATGCAGTCTCAGGGAGCTGCTCATATGTTCTGAAGAACCAGTTGTCCATGACTTCTGAATAAGAGCCGAAAGTGTACATTATATCAGCGGTTACTTTCATGTTGTTCTAAAGCAATACCTCTTGATTTATTACTCCCCTTTATATCTCCATCCATCTGTCTCCTTTTCTTTTAAGATGAAACTGTACTGTGTCTAGTTCCTGGAAGTGGGGCAGACCACAGCCCCAGATAACCCCAAGCGCAGCGACACTGACGCAGGCAGGAGTCCCAACCAAGCCACATTAACACACAGTATGTGTATGCGTGTGAAAAAGAGAGAGAAGAGGAAGAGGAAGAAAAAAAAGACACTGCCAGAGAAAAGGCAGAAAGAGATGCATGCGGTATCCTGTTTGGTGTGGACGCAGTCAAATGAGTGATCAGACTAAAGCCTGACATATCCTGTGGTCTGTGGACAGCTGAGCAACGGGTTGATGTGTCAGCATGGGAGAAAGGTAAACAAAAGAGGAGCAGGGATGCAACAAAGTCCAAAAAAATAAGAAATTGCCATCTTGGGTTCATCAAAATGCCACAAAAATCCCTAAATGTTTAGCGGTTTGAAGTTTGGTGAGCCTGCTTGCACCACTGTGGCCATTGCAGTAAGCTTCCCTCGATTAAATTCATTGTCAAAGAGTTTTTGTTTTGTTTTTTATCAAGAGCTGGACTATGCACAGAGTTGGCCTTTTTTCAAAAACAAACACACTGGAAGATAAAAGCTAGTGGCAACCCACTGAAGGTGAGTGTTTGACAGACAGAGGATGTTCTGCTGCACCAAGCTACCGCTGACATTTACTCAGCTTGTGTTTGGCGTAAACTGAAGGCAAGTGTCAAATGTCAGATTTTTTAAATGCTCCAATGAAATATGTATCAAAGTCTTAAAATTGGATGATAAACGGATTGGGCATACTGGCTATTATGTAAGCCTCTAGCATTGTAGCTCACTGATTCACTTCCGTTGGAGAGTCAAACAGGGTGTCACTGAATATGGTAGAGTTCAATGCCCCTTGTAAGCATAAACTGCAATTATATAATGCAATAGTATAAATATTGGTTAATATCTCGACTGCACGAATGCAGTTAACTGAATCTCAGACACAATCTTTCCATGACAGTTCACTGATAGACTATAAATGCAGTGAAGCACGACACACCGACACAATTGAATAAATCAATGAGTTTACCAAAAATAAAACAATATAAGTTGCGTTGTTTTAAGCTCTGTGTGTGTTCAGTCCATGGATTTTGTTCTGCAACAGCTGGGTCGTAATATCGCCTTTCTCTCCTCACACTATCGTACATCCACTTATACTTGCAAAAAGAAAAAGAGAATTCAAAGCTGACAACTGGTTTAGAGCAGGTGCAGAGAGAAAACTAGACAAAAAAAAACGCTCAACTGAAAATAGAATACACTGGATATCAAGGGTCAGCAAAAATTTAAAAGCACTTTTATTACCAGCCTCAAACCTCAGGGGGCCTGGGCCAGTGATGATCCTGCTACATAACAAGGAAAGCTGCAGAGCAGTCGAGGAAAAAACACATGTTCAGCGTGTGATCAGCTCAATCGCTGTGTAAACTCTGCTCTGATTTGAAACACGGCAGGTAGTTCCTCACTGCACCCATTGTCACATCAAAATGACTGCAATGTTCCCATCCACTACATTATGTGAGACTCATCTATACAACTTTGTATAGCTTTGGGGGGTGTCAGCATTTAGGTCTTTTTTTTTTTTTTTTACTTCTAATAAGAGGCTATTCTTCCACTTTCTACACTTTGCACTAGCTGTAAGAAAGTCGACACATCTGCAAACCCCAGAGTGCAAATCATTGTATAAACTACTGACATACTGGAAGGCAGAAGATGGAGCAAGATTAAGATGGTAGAGAAAGAGTGGTAAATGAGGAAGTGGGGAGCGGATGTTTGGGTTTTTTGAGCTCATTCATTTAAAAACACAAAGAAGAAAGGAGAGAGACACAGACACCTGAGAGAAACCACAGTTGTGTTTAAAACTGAGCTCTCGCTGGTTTTCCCGAAACTAGGGGCTCAGGGGCGCTGAGAACAGAGGAAGAGTACGACTATTGACGTAAGACGAGCCACACGCCCGCCTTGATATCACTCACATTTTGCATGCACGCACAGACACACACACGCACGCGCACACACACACACACACACACACACACACACACACACATAAGCACTCAGGTGGATACAAACAGTCTGAGAGAGTGAGAACTTTTCATTCTGCAGAATTCACACAATGTTTCAAACAACCGCAAAGAAACAAGCGCAAGATGTGTGCGCGGGAGAAACTTTAGGGGCACTTCATCTTACTGGCATTGCCTCACTAATGAGGAAATTATTGTCATTTTGTTTACAGCTACAATTTAAGTATTCTGCAAGCAAGAAGGAAAAGTGAAAAGAAGTTGTGGCACAAAACAAACAAAACAACAAAAATGAATCAATCTAGATCAGTGTGGTTTAAAATCAAGATGCATTCTCCTTATTTCCCTGTGACCTTCTGTACATAGGAGGTGTGTCACAGCGAGGCGCAGAAGCATGACATTAAACAGATGTCACATGTCACATGACACATGTGACTCTGCCAAATATCGGTAATCCAAGTTTTGTTTCGAGTGGATGCAAACGATACAGAGTGAAACCACAACAACATTAAAAAAAAGAGTGTGATTTCATTCTTGGACGGGCTGTGTTTTGGGTCACGTGAGACGTGTGTGACTGTCGATCGGCTTGTTATTTCAGTTAGTGTGTGGGTCAATGTTTAACCTTAGCATACGCTAAAGAGATGGCGTGTTAAAGTAAAACATTTTTATTTCCGTAGACTGAAAGACTAACTTTGCACCCTTTGCACAGTTTTGCACATTTGATATAATTTACCCCATCTTACCCCCCCGAGCCCACTGCAAGACTGACTAGACGGAGATTTGTTCAATACAGCGCAGAGGACTTGTGGACAAGCCCAGACTCAAACTAGTTAATCTCCATGGCCATTTGGTGAATCATCCTGCATAACACAAACACAGACTCCCTTACAGGAAGTGAAAAAGTACTTAAGAATTTTGTGGGATGAGACAAGACGTAGGCACTTACTGGACTGTACCTGCTCAATACGCAGAGGCCCTAACAGCTGATGTTATGGCATTATGACTGACGTTCAGTATCGCAAACCACATTGAGGTCACACAACAACAAAGGTTTTGTTTTTGGGGGCAGACTTTTCAGATGGCATCGGAGGAGTCCAGGCTGCCGAGTGATGCATAATTTTCGTTTCACTTTTTATTTGTGGTTCGCTCTCACCAGTGAGGGCAGTTTAGGCAAATAAGGGCCAGGTCAACTACAAAGAGGACCAGTAGGAGGGGCTGTGTGATTGGGAAAGGAGAAGCAAAATTAATTAAAAAAGTACCCCTGTTGACATGTTTGAGGATTGCATTTTTCCCACGGCTGCTTTTCCGTATTATACACCCACAAATACACATATGATGTTTAGGTAAAAGTGAGTCTATAAGAGCAATGTGTGGGGAATCAAAATTGATACTGTATCATCTTCATCAGGGGTGCGCAATTATTTTGTCTGAAGGGCCACATTGGGTTTTAGATCTTGATGAACGGGCCGGCCAGGTGGTGCGGGAAAGTAACCCCTAAATGAGGATTGGAAGTGAACTAAAAATCGTGCTTAAATATTTTGAAGAGCCTGTAAAGTGGTCCAACTAGAGATGGATGATGAAGCTCCAAATGATGTTTGGCCCCACCTTCTTGAGAGGACATGTTAGCATGCTAGGTGAAGGGGGGGGGTCTGACACTTTCTCTAACCAATCAAGCTGACAACCTTCTTACTTTGGCTTTTGGAGAAATTATTGTGAAGGCGCTGCGGGCCAGATTAAATAGTCCATCGGGCCGCATGTGGCCCCCGGGCCTTAGTTTACCCACCTCTGATCTACATAGTTCCGAAAAAATTGAGCTGAACACAACATTAAGTCTGCAAATAATGAAAGTTGTCCAGATGTTAGCATAGTGAGGTAATTTCAGGTTTACTTGACGTGTAAGTACATGGATCTCAAGTCCAAAGTCTTGGTCTGAGGTGGCGATGTTGGGGCGGGTCTTCTCAGGCCTACATGACGTAATGAATTCTGTACTGGAAGTGTCATGAATATGTATTGTTCGGGTAAATGTAAATTGGTCCAACTAGAGATTGATGATGAAGTCATCAATTATGGATCTCAAGTCCAAAGTCTTGGTCTGAGGTGGAGATGTTGGGGCGGGTCTTCTCGGGCCTACATGACGTAATGAATTCTGTACTGGAAGTGTCATGAATATGTATTGTTGGGGTAAATGTGTATCGCTTGCTTGGTCCTAAGTGCCATCTGCCAGTGCTGGTCTGACTCAAATGTGATTATTATGAACATCCCCGCGGTGGATGAATCATCTTAATCTCTTATGTTCACTGTATAAATCTTTGACTTGGATGTGGGCCAAGTTTCAGAGAAATGTGTTCCGTGGATTGCACCTTGGGCATTTACATTCCGCATCCTAACTCCCAAATCATTGAGAAGAAAACAAAAACTCGACATACGTGTCGCCATCTTCATCTTGTCTTGTCGCCAGGGAGACACTGGTCTGTAGGTTTTCACTGAGCTGGACCACAGGCTGGTGTGTCTGCAGGCAGCACACCTGGTATTGTCCTGAGTGAAAGGAGAGGACGAGCAGAGGAGAAAGGAGTGACATTAAAGTGACCCTGCAGATGTTTTTACAGTGAGGAAGTGTGTGTCAGTGCGTGGATCGGCTGATATGAGTTGACCCAGTAAGCTACTTTTGTCAGAGCGTGCAGCAGGCTGAAGGGGAATATCTGCAGAACGGCTGACTGGACATTTTCTCACTGAATCAGCAGCATCTGAAGTCTCCACACTCACCTGCTGTGGCTCTGGTGATCAAACCGAAAGAAGGAACGACAACTGTGCAGCCCTGATGGTCTTATGTCATTCACCAACAGCTACTCAGACAACTTCTCTTGGTTGTCATGGCAGTGAAACACACTGATTTCAGCAATAACTTTAAAAATAGAACACAAACCCCGTTTGCTGGAGCTATTTTTGGCAAAGCATTCTAGAACCGGAAGCCCTGATATTAAAACCTTCAAAAATGTAAGTCTGAAGAAATCAACTTGGCAGAAATGAACAAATATTAAAACCAGCTCTGACTGACCAGCGATCAGCAGCACTCACCATAAGCATACGGGTGCACAAAGTGCACGGGGTACACATCTGGAGTCAGTTGCTCGGTGACCGGCGCGACCCCGAGCCTGCTCTCCTCCGCGCCGGGAAACACGTCCGCGTCCGCCGCGGTGGAAAAGCGCTCTCCCCGCTCCGGCGGCACCGGCGTCTCCGTGCGCGTCTCTGTTTCGATATTGATCTTGCGTTTCCTAAAAGGCAGCCTGAAGGATTTGTCCTGCGCCGTCCGTTTGCGCGCCGCGCCGCCAGCCTCCGCTGCCGGTGCGCTCCTGACGGCGGCGCAGCGGATCTCCAGGCTGTCCGTGCCCGTGCACGCCGGAGGGGCGGGAGAGCCGCCGGTGCCCCGCGCGTCCCGGGCGCAGCCTCTGCAGTCCGGGCTCCGCGAGCCGGCGTTGCCCCGCTTCGAGGTGCTCAGATCCAGAGGCGCGGTGGCGACCGACTGGTGCTCACGGTTCATGGTCATGATCCTCGGCATCCACTGGCGCTGGAGGAGCTGGAGAGGGTTCAAGTGTGTGTGTGTGTGTGTGTGTGTGTGTTCGGTGACAGATTGATGCAATCAAACCCAGGGAGAGGAGCGAACGCTTTGTAAATCCCTCCTCCGTGAAATGAAACTATGCTCGCTTTGATGTCATTCTTGACAGCGCTTCAAATCAACGAGTTTAAAAAAATTGCAAACTTCATTCAGGCGAGGAGAATATCGGAGGCTGGGTGCGTCTAGGTGGCACCTCTCCGCTGCAGGTGTGTGCGTGTGTGTGTGTGTGTGTGCGGCTTATTGAACGAGCCGCATCAGCTCCACAAAACGCTTTCCCTTTAAAGTGAAGCTGATAGATTGAACGGCGGTTTATACCAGCGAGGGGGGGGGGAGGAGATACACAGAGGTGAATAAAAAAAAACAGCTTTTCCGATTATATATGATGTTCTGTTTTGCATACAAGCTCAAAACATGTGCCAAATTCTTAAGAAGTGCATTGCTTTGCATTGGCAATGGTGATGAGTACAGTGATAATAAAATCAGAGGCGCAGTAGTCATATGAACACATTGATTTCACAGACTGTACCCCTTCATTTAAGAAATGAAACTGAAAATATTAGAAAAATAAGGAGTAACTTTATACATAAAGACTTCGTTTCTGACTTTTCTATGCGTCATAGTTTTCTTCTTCAAGTCTATACTGTATACCTCATTGCGATGCAGAACTGACTATGCTCTGCAACTTCTTTTGATAAGATTTGAATGTTCATGATGATGAAGTCTTGGGGTTAGGCTCATTTCCATGCATACAAACGTGTAATAAAACCACCATGAATACTGTTGTCTTTGAAGGTCCCAGACTTTGTGATGCAGTCTGTCAGATGTTAGTCACATCATCAATGTGTTCTTTGCTCCGTTGCCTATTGTGACACCAGCTTTAGTGCGATTCCTTTGTCTTGAGCGTGTCCATACAGAAAAACTTCATCTCCACAAGCCCAAATTTGACACACAAATCACACACCGTCTCCTTGTCTTTAATCTTATCCCACTCCACCCACTAGGTTTTTGATTACCAGGGTCAATTTGGGACTTTCCTATTTCCACTGAGGTGTGGAGCAGGCAACGGAAAGTCAAATTTGGTGTCTAAAGTCCCTAGAACACCATGACACCACAAAGAAATACTCTGCAGCTGTTGGAGCACTCAACTATTATGCTCTCCTCTGGTGTTACATGTCATTATTGAAGAAAATTGACCTGTAATCCTGTAAGCCTGAAACACACAGTGCATGGGCCAAGTTTACCAGAGCAGACGCTGACCGATTTTTTTTAAACGCCTTTTTGAAAGCAGACTTATGAATGTAAAGAGATTGATTTTCAGTTGCCCGTCAAATATTTACAGCTTTTGGGAAAGTGCAGGTTAATTAATGCAACATATAGGTCAGCAGGGGCACAAAAACAGCTACAAGAGAAAGAAATGACGCCCTCTTGTGTCAAGAGAGACGATATGCACATTCACAATAAACGGCAAAAACGTGTTTTATATAAGAATCACCCTCAGAAAACCACGGCTGTGATTTCGCACGCTTGAGATAGAAAATTACTTTCGAAAAAGAAACTGCCTAATATTACTTTAATTTTCTGATATTTTGTTGGGAAGGGTTTGGATCGTAAACGCAGGCGCAGTGGCTCCCTCTGTTGTGTGGTATAGAGCAGGGTCTCTCACTCACGCCCCTAAAATTTACTTTTCACAAGAAATCCAAATTCTACTCTTTTTTTCCCATCCATGATCATCCTAAATTACATCCATTTAAGGGGCAAAACCAGCCACTTTGTGCAGATGAATGACAATTGTCAGTCTTTTACATATTGAGCAGGTGAATGCAGAGAAAAAAGAACAGAACAGCATTTTCAGCATCCAAAATGAGTTACTTTGATTTATATCCAACCAAAAAAGCAACCAAAAATGTTACAGAATCATGTGGTCTGTTGGTCTATTGTTTATATATTTTATCTTTTTCTTTTTTTAAGTTGATACAGTACAAATCTTGACCTGATGGTGGCAGTAGACGAAAAATTAAGCGAGTCAAATTGAGGCTTCTCCATCAAACTGCCAAACCAACCATCCCACATGGAGGAAAAGTTCGGGGGTTACTAAGCCATCTGGGCACATCTTGTGGGAATTACACACGCGCATGCACACACACACACACACACACACACATACACACACACACACACACACAAACATAAACAGCCAAGACTCTAAATGTGATAATAAAATTAAAATCATAGTCAATGAAATGTCAAATACTGAATAGCACCGTAACTTTCATTCCCTCCCAGTCATAGGGATGATTCAGGTGTTGTTTAAGTGCTGGCGTTGCTGCACTTTGACCTGCACAAACACACACCCACACACACACACACTGCTCTCACAGCCATCTTCACACTGCAACATCTTTCCGCCTTTGTGTAGTATTTTCATCTGCAGGGAAGGTTTATTTTAGAGTCCAGCCCTTTTTGACTTATCCCCCTCCCATTCTCGCTCTCCCTCTCTCTCTCTCTCTCTCTCTCTCTCTCTGTCTCTGTGTCTCTCTCGCTCACTGTTGCTTGCCTCCGAAGCATTAGAGCAAAGAAAACAAACCTGTTTTGTCGGCAACCAGGAAACCATCAAAGAGTGCACCAAGAGAGAAAAGAGAGTGAGCAAGAGAGAGAGAGGAAAATGGTGACATCAAGAGAGGGAGACAAAGAAGAGGCAGCAACCTTTCAGACAATGACAGAAAACGTGTTTCTGCTTTACTGTAAGTAGATGCATCAACTACGCCAACCGTAAGACTGCACCCGAGAATTAGACTGAGCAGCCGGTGAGATTCTGAAAGTGCAGGGTGGGGTGAGAGCTGGGAGCGAGTGTCAAAACTCCCTTCCTTTGTTTTCACTTCAGTCTTCCTCTTGCTCTGTGTTTTGTGTTGCATTGTCACTGGTGTGGAAAGAAGAAAACTGCCTTTATATTCTCTCCTTTTTATGCAGATGTGTCGGTGCAGCGAGAAGCTGTAAATGGACAGTCACGGCTGTTCTGAGAGAAAGGCACTGAGCTCTGAGTGCACTTACCAAGTCCACATCGTTCTTTGCTGGATAAAGTAATGCTGCTGGATTGTTATGACTTAGATAAAAGATGGAAGCTGTCTGAGGCGGCTAAGATGAGTGACTTCCGAATGAAGCTGGAAACGTACAAAAGTCCAATTATAGAAACAACCGCCAACTCACAATTTCTTAAGTACTCAAAAACTTCAGCTGAGGTCAGTGTCTGCTCAGTGTAAACATTCACAGACATTCAAATATCGAGCTGTCACACCTCAGCGGGTACATTCCAATTTATTGCCACTCCTCCCCACACACGTGGACTAGATGAATGACTGACTGACAGTAGTTTAAAGCACAGACCGACAGTGAAATGATGGCGGCGGCAGCTTCAGGAGACACAAGCTCCGAGGCCCCTTCCAGTGGAGACCGCCGGCTGGTGGACAAGGCTCTGAAAAGACTGGATAAACTCCACGAGCTGTGCACCAACCCCCGGCTGGGCCTGAGGAACAGCCCTCCCTACCTTCCAGATCTGGTATCTGAGACGACAATGCTGCTCGGGCAGGTTTGGGAGCCTTACCGGGGCTTCAGGGCGGCAGGCAGCCAGGTGCCCCGAGGAGGCGAGGCCACCTACCGGAGGGTCCACGTGAGGAACCTGCTGGATAAGACGGACCGGGCTTTGATGCTGTTCAAGGAGGGGCGGGAGAAGATATTTGAGGAGACATCAAGCTACAGGTGAGAGGCCTGACATCCAGGTCACACACCACAGAAGCAGAAGCTGACTTGTCATTTTTCTTTGAGACATGGAATCACTGGATATTCCTTAAAAAAACACAAATGAAAGGGTATTTTTGTCATTTGAAAAACTCTCTGAAATCCCTCTTGAAAGAGTTTAATTTTAATTTCTCAATTCATCATTTGACTGCTGTCCCTATTCCGATAACCCAATACTGCATTTTCAAAAATTGATTGTTATCATATTTAAGGGCTTGTTCACCCAAATAACAAAATACATTCTTGAAATTAACTGTAATTAAGTAGAATTCTTCAGGTATTGATGCTTTCATGTGCGCCATTCTAAAGACAGAGCTACAATATATGCAATTTTGCTGTCAACCTAAAACAGTGTGTGGCATTGGTATTCAAGTCCTCAAAGTATCTATTAAATACCGCTGGTATGAAGTATAATTAATACAAAATCTATTTTACATGGATCAGTGCACACGCACAAAACAGCATTGAATAACTTCATTTTGGATGATCAAAAACAAATCATCAAAAATCATCTCAAACTTCTTCAGCAAAAAAATATCTTTGGCCAGCGACCTCCAGAAAATCGATTTGAGTCTGCCGAACTTGAACCGCGGGCACCATCTGCTTCCAAAGTTAAATCGGTCGGTGTTCTCAGACCCAAAACATGATGTTCCTCCAGACAAATCTCTCTCTGCTACCTGACCTTCAACAGCACAAACAAACATGCTGCAAGTTCAGAGAAAGGTCGCACAGCCATCCCATCTGTGTCCATGCAGCCCCGTGGGACCGAGGCTCAAGAAAAAAGCCGCAAGAACACAAATATTTGCTTGATGAAAGACGGACATATATTTAGCTTCCTTTCTGACACTTTCAAGGCGGTCAAGGCTCCGACCCATGGACAATACATTAAGTTAAAACAACTAGTTAACCCCCATCTATAGGTTCCAAACTAAATAACTCCCCGATTTCCCACCAAACAGAAATAGACTTCATTGGTCCTTAGAGAAAAAATAAATCTGTGTGTTTGGGGTTCAGCCGAAGTGCATATTTTGAGAGTGACTTTTTTTTTCTGGTTGGAGTTCGGATCCCCGTCCCTGTGAGGACTACTAATGATGCAGGTGGGAACTCATGCCAAAACGGCATCTTTGTGATGCTAATGCGGGTAAAATAAAAATAAAACCTTGGTGGTTAGGAGAGAGAGCGTACGAGGCCTAAAACGGACCTACGCAGGGTTTCATCAGGGTGGGTGTTATTGGGCAAAGTGTTTCTATTCTTATGTCATTGTTTCTCTGAAGTTGCATGTTTGCTCCATTAAGACCGGAAGAAAGAACTGCCTTCACTGCATATCTGATCTCAATAAAAACCAGACAGGATGAGATCTATCTTTTAGGTATATGAAGGTATATGAAGATACAACATTCTAATCTACACAACATGTTTCCTCCGAGATAAAAAGTCACTCCTTCC
This sequence comes from Mullus surmuletus, assembly GCA_903171835.1. NCBI lineage: Eukaryota > Metazoa > Chordata > Actinopteri > Syngnathiformes > Mullidae > Mullus > Mullus surmuletus. Next base: position 69,475 of record CAESWR010001006.1, read on the forward strand.
TCCCTGATCTGTCATCTGGAACCATGGTTGTGGGCGTCAAAGTCAGCTTATCTATTTCTACATGGTTACTTGCATCCATTGTTTAAAAATAAAAGTTAAAGATTTTATCAAATTTTTCTCTCTACAAAATTTGGAAATACAATTAGACGCGCTTTGAGATTTACAGTATTGTGTCATTTCCAAGAACATGACAAAAACAGATGGCACTGGGCCGATCCAGGCGTGCTTGGGCAGCCATGCGGCAAATTCACAGAATGTTATGTGCGATGTCGTCTCCATGTCAGGGCAAATTGTTTCGGCCAGTGAGGATGTATTCTTTTGTTTTGCCGTGATGTGTATGAGGTTAAACAATCGCTCTCCTTAAGTGAGTGAGTTACCGCGCAGAGCTGATAACAAGGTGGAGGTTTAATGGCTTGAGCATTTTAACTCTGACAATACTTTCAAACATTTGCCAAATGTGCATCCTTTTTTTTGTTTCAAATAAACAACAGCACACATATTTTTAATCTGTGTGTTTTTGTAAAAGCCATAACTCTTGGCCGTAAGACGGTGTCTGACCATTCTTTCACGAGACGCTTGGGAGTGGCACCTTATATTTTCTATTTCTATATCGCATTGTAGGACGCTTCCTTATGGCCTACTAAATCTTATTGAAAATGAAGTAAAGGTATTCCTTGGTAGCGGAAAGATGCATCAGTTAAGAGGCAAATATTCTGTTATTTTTGAGGATCGCAAACTGGTTTACTTCTTCTTCTTGTTTTACAGAAATTCTTTTAATATGAACTGAAAATAATTTGCACTTGAAATGACCATGAACATTGTTTTAGCTGTTATGGACAACATACACAAACTGTACTTAGAGGATGAAAAGTAGATGTGTTTGACAAGATCTATTCTATTCTACACCAAATAATGGTTGTATCTGGTAAATGTTGTGATTTTTAGTAGAAGTAAATGCCTGAGTAAAATACATTAAATGGACATTCCACTTATATAACTCATGTAAAATTATAAGCCACCGTGGGAAGGAAGTGTGACAATATGTCACTGACCTAATATTTGGTCATCACCACAGAACTGCTTTCACATCATTTTCTGAATTGAGCTCCAGATTAAGAATGATGTTTTGAATGAAGGATTTGGTTGATAATGCTTTTAAGTACACAAAAACTGGTAATAAATATTGCAGTAATCTGATGAGGGTTTTTATCTGACTGAACAATGCCTGGAGAGAATAGATTTTTAGCGAGGCTTGCACTGGACTTGATAAGGGTTCTCCGACTTTGAAGCTTTTTTATTTCTCTTACAGTATTCCTTTTATGAAGCTATCTATTCAAGCTACTCGGGACAGCTGAAACGATTGCCTCCCAAATCTCGGTATCCACTATTCAGAGGATCTTGAGACATTATTAAGATAAGATCAGAGTGGGTTTTTTGTTTTTAAGTGAGCAACATATTTCACAAAATGATTTTCCAGCAGCTCCGATAAAAACTGATATCGCATCTATATTAGACATTTAAATAACATATTCAGATAAAGAGTAATACAGTGAAATCCGCCATCATTTGACCAAAAATAACAGCATCAGTTTGCAGATCATCGTTCTCATGATTGTGTTTTAGATAGTTGTGCCAATTGAAGGCTGTGGCTTTTATATTTCCTCTATACACTTCTCTCCTCACCACTACACATACAGCAACAGGCAGTACATACACTATATTATAAATAATGAAATGTATTAAGTATCTGATGTGTGTTCATAGACATGAAAAAAAAAAAAAGAACAGAAGGAAAAATCAACCTAAAAATTTCAAAGAAGCGCGGTGAGGCAACTGATGAGTGGCCCGAAGTAGCACACTGGTCCCTGGAACGTTTTGTGGTATTCACAGACTGACATGTAGCGTAGAGAGCATCCTGTTTGTCAACTGCTTGTAAGGCTACCTGTGCGTGAGTGTGCATCTCTTTGAAGTGTCCACTAAAAAAAGATACCTTATAACGATTCATGTCCCGCGAACGCATTTTGTATTTCATTTTCACAACCGTCATGGAGGCCAGTGATCATTAAAACAATTGTAATGTAGTGTTTTTTTTTAACCTGAGGATGTATTTATCTTTCTACCATGACACAGATTTCTGAAAATGTGAAAATGCATAAAGTTTCACAAATGGTCTATAATTTCTCAGACAAAACACAGACATTTCTGAGCAATTCGCGCTTTCAACATCTGCGAACAAATCTGCTGCTTGTTTCGCTCTCAGGAGGAACTTGACCAAACTGTCCCTGCTGTTCAGCCACATGCTCTGGGAGCTCAAGGCCATGTTTCCGTGCGAGCGATTTCAGGGCGACACTTTCAGGGTGACAAAGACGGAGGCGGAGGAGTTCTGGAAGCAATCGTTTGGCAGCAAGTGAGTGCAACATGTTTTCACTGTATCACAAGTTACGTGAGATTTTTTCATCTCTTTCTGCCTCCATCTGAACTTTTAACGCTGTGCTCAAACAGATGCATCGTGCAGTGGAAAAGCTTTGCAGAGAAGCTGCGAAGCGTACACACGTTTGAGGAGGGAATGGAGTCCATGGCTTTGAAGTCAACCATAGATCTCACCTGTAATGACCACGTCTCTGTCTTCGAGTTTGACATCTTTACGAGACTGTTTCAGGTATGTCTTAAGCCGATTTTCAGTTTAGCATGGCAACAATCAAAAGGACAAAGAACATAATTTCTCATGTGTGTTGATAAATATTGTCCCATGAAGGAAAAGAATAACTGAGTGTGTATTACCCTAAAAAGATGTAGCACTTTTCAGGGTCCAATCAGACACCAACGCCACAGCCCTAAACCTTTCAAAATCCCTCCCACTGATTATAAACTGTGGAAGAAATATTGTATTTTTCCACCTGGTCGCACAGAGGTAGACGTGTAATTCGAGTGGAAATACGATGTTGTTCTCCCTTAACACCAGTGATACTGAAGCTACCAAGACAGAATTTGCAACAATTTCTCCTTGAGTTTAGCCCACGCTAAGGAATTTGATACGTCCGACATCTCCCATGAATGCCAGTTAAGACATACTGACACAGTTTATCTGCTCTCCTGGGAAAGATTGGAGCTGTTACATCAAAATAGATATGAAGCGTCAACCAGCAGATATTTAGCATATCTGATCCCAGCATTTTGAGTCAAAATGCAAAGCTTGGCCAAGCTCAGTATTTGACTAACACGTATTGTCTTGTCTTACTTCTGTTTTATTTGTGCAAATTTAAAAAAAAAGGTTGATTGGCAAAGTAGCCATATTTCCAAACAATCAGGCAAATACGCTCTAAAATAGAGAGATTGTAGACTTGCAATCTAGATATAAGTTGTGAACTGGTGAACATCTTTAGCCGGAACTGGAAAGCTGTTTTCCTCCTGTTTCCAGCCTCAATGCAATACTTAAAAATTCACAAAATCATAGTAAACATGTCCACTTTCATCTCCCTCATTCAGCCCTGGAAGTCCCTTATTAGGAACTGGAACCATCTTGCAGTGACACACCCCGGCTACATGGCCTTCCTCACCTATGACCAAGTTGTGGCTCGACTAGAGCACTATTTACACAAGCCGGGAAGGTGAGGTCACAGCTATATCATATACTGGCAGAGCACTTCTGAGAAAAGCGAGGCTTACCTTTGCCCTAAAACTCTAAAAGCCTTAATAGGGATGCGTGTCATGTACAGAACACGCCTACACTGTGTTCAACAGATTTAAAGGCGTATTATTAAGAAATGAACGTTCCTTTTTTTTTTACAAGGCATTTTGTTTTAATAGAGGAAACAATAAGAATGGCCCTGTATCATTGAGTTGATATAAACAAAGTATGTTAAGACCTAAGAAATTCTGCCTGAATTGAATTGAATTGAATTGAATTGAATAGAATTGAATGAGAGCTTCTTTATGTACTAAATGTCCTTACATTTGCTGATTTTCTATCTCACTGTCAGCTACATCTTCCGTCTGAGCTGCACACGAATGGGCCAGTGGGCGATTGGCCACGTGACCCATGATGGCAGCATTGTCCAGACCATCCCCCAGAACACACCTCTTTACCAGGCGCTCATTCAGGGCTGCAGAGACGCCTGGTTAGACCACACACATTCACAAGTGTCTATTTCTTTCCATCGTTCGTGATCGTGTGGCCGTGGGTGTCAAAGCGCTGCATGTGTGTGTGTCTCTCCAGCTACCTGTACCCGGATGGCCGCGACGTGAACCCTGATCTGACCAGTTTGTGCGAATCCGCCCCCAGAGGCAAAGTCAAGGTGACAGAAGTAAGTGGAGACACTGCCAGCAAATTCACAGAGACAGTAGAAAGAAACCTAACACTTTATTTGGTCTTTGATGTAATACAGGAGCAGTATGAGCTTTACTGTGAGATTGGAAGCACATTCCAGCTGTGTAAGATCTGCGCTGAGAGGGATAAGGACACTCGGATTCAGCCTTGTGGGCACCTACTTTGCAAACCCTGCCTCACTGGCTGGCAGGTATGACTTCTCTTTTCACTGACTTATAACTGCTCACTGTCTCCCCTCATGTGAAGCAAAACCACAAAAGAATCCTCGGCTTCCTGATGTACACATTGTTACCGTAACAGTCATGTGTTCGCTGGAGTGAAACCAGTGCTGCCATGGTAGAGTTGCTGGTGAATCCCCCCTCTTCGCATATCATCTCAAGGCCATTAGAATATGGTTTGTGGCAGATGCTAAACAAATCCAACAAGGCACGCAAATGATGCATCAAATTACATAAGACAGTACATTTAAAATGGTCGGTGTTCTCGGCGTTCAACAAACCAGTAACTAAATTCGGATATTTCAATGTGCTTTCAGTGTGCAAGATTTCAAACTCTGAGATGAACTGAAAATTGACAACTTTTTTTTTATGTTACCAGTACATGTAAAGAAGTAATTACTATGATTGAAAAGATGATATAAGTTAAAGACATAACTAGATAATGCCACAATGTTTCTACATGAGTTCTCTAAATTCAGAGTAATATTATATGCACACACAAAAAAGATGTCAGGAAATTGTGCCTTTCCCCTCCATTGACTGGAAGTGGCCTTCCATTTTTTCTGGAACTGTTTCAGACTTTGCAAAAGGTGCACTGCAGCGTGTCCTGACATTTGGCTCAGGACTTCCTGTGTGATCTTAAGCACACATCCTCCTTGAACTGCGTCAATCACACACACACACGCACACACCCAGAGCAGGAGTAACACATAGAGAATTATGAAGAGAATTAGCTATGCTTCATGGACGTAACACCACAATAGAAAAGCTGTAAATTAGTCAAGGATGTGGTCACGTTAACTTCCTGGTAACGTCAGCAAATAACAAGCACATAAATGCAACACGCGTCAGGATTGAGGAACAGCTGGCACCACTTTGAGATCACGGTTTTCAAACCCACAAAAAAAGGTACAATTATCAGAGCAAAGGCAGATTAAATTTGTCCAAATTGCAGACAACTTGTGAAGTTGATGATAAATGGGAGAGGAAAGTGAAGAAAAGCGATAACTGCATCCGAAAAGAGGATGAACGGTGCAGAAAACTGCAGTCTGAAAGAGTCATAAAACCTCCCAAAGGACCCTGAATGTGAGAAATGAGAGAACCGGCAGACAAAGATTCACTTTCATCTACGGCACATCAGGTTTAAACGTAATCTACGGTGTCTGTCGAATGAGGTATTTTCCACATCTTTCATCTTTCGCAAACCTTTCTTTCCTTTGAAGACGCAGCCAACATATTCCACTACACACATTTCAAAGCGTCACCGAGCGCCTCTAAGTGCTTAACATGTATGTTAGTGTTTCCATTGCTCCGCCCTCAACTGTCACTGACTATCTAGCAGAAGTCAGCCGGCCACACCTGCCCGTACTGCCGCTGTGACATCAGAGGAACCGAGTCCATCCTCATCGAGCCCTACCTGCCCAGTCGGTGGGAGGAGGAAGAAGCGGCGGATAAGGATGAGGATGAGGATGAGGACCATGAGGACATTGAGCTGGTGGTGAAGGAAATGGCTGCCCTAAAGAAGGTGTGTCGTCGATATGTGTCGGTTTGTTTTTCAGTGTGATGAATGCCACTGCTTCCACTTTGGCTGCAGGCTGTGAACGGGGACCCAAATATTCACATGGCTCATTTGAATGAAATCCCAGAAGGTTTTCATAACCTCCTTAAGCAAATTGCGTCCAATGCTTTGCAAAACTAACCGCATACGATCAGCCTCAGTCTTGTTCCTCTCGGGGTGGCCGACGTGGACACGCAGCAAGAGTCGCATTTATCAATTTGGCAGACGCTCATTCACCAAGCAACATTCAAACAAAATGCAATCCAGGCCTCCCATCTGCCACCAAGGTTTTTTTTCGTGCGTGTGTGAAGTAACACACAAGTGCCAAGCAGATTACTTTTGACAAGATAGAGAGCTGCGGAGAAAGTGAAAGACAGAGACGAGCTAGCTGAGCAAAGAACTATTTTTGTAGAAAAGGACAGACAGCGATTCTGCTGACTAAATTGAGTTTGGCAATCCATTCCAAGGGACCATATGGTGAAGCTCTTTGGAAGGAGGCAGTATTTAGCCAGACGGGTGCAAGGATGAGGAAATGGATATTTGTATTCCTTGTCTGGAAGGTGTGTTTATATGAAGGAACCAGATGTGTCTTCAGTGTGCTTTTCATAAACACCATGTTTGCATTCTAACCGACACATTTGGCTCAAGGCACCACTACGTCCATTGTCAATAAGCTGCCTCTGCCTCTGCAACGTCTTCTCCCAACAGTTCTCAACTTTGGATTACCAGTTTCCCAAGTCCCACCACAGCGCTCCCCCTCTGCCTCCAAAAAACAGCACACTTCCCTTCAAATCTGAATCCCAACCCCACCCGGTACGTTCCCACTACCAGTAAGATATTGTTTTTATTGTTGCTGCGAGCAGTTTGATAGCAACACGTGTTGATTCTCTAACCACTCGTGCACCGTGTTAAGCAGACACCAACTGTCGTGTGAATGCACGCACCCTCCGAACCCCGCGCTGAGCTGTTTTTCCCTCATCTGCAGAGTCGAAGTGGCAGCGAGGCGCACAAGAGGCACAGACAACAGATAAACACGGGCAGGTGAGTTTTACACGGGAGCCGAACGGGGAACAGATTGCTGCTGGTGACCTTTGGCAAAGCAGGAGATGCTGCACGGAATTGCTGGATGTTTTTTCTCCCAGCCACTCCTGTTCTAACTTTTGATGAGAGAATTAGACCTTTTCTGTGAGGTCAAACAAGAGTTTAGCATACAAAGGCGAGTATGCAAAGACTTGACTATGCAGATTATAGCTTTATTTTAAGTTTGATGAATAAAGGATTTTGAGGGCTGTTAAAATTTTCATGAAAATGGGTGGATGAAGGAAGTATGAGCCCATCAGATTTTGGGTCAGCTTTTTTGACTTTCAACTATCAGCGTTTAACATTTCTTCTATTCTTGCTGCACTCACACACATTTATTACACTGTTTACACTGTTACATTTAGTTAAAAAATATTGTTATAGTTTTTAAAGATTTTGATTTTGTTTCTTTTTTTAATTAGATTTTTCTAGCTGATTTGAAGGACATGTCTCTTGTTTCTAGGAGCCCGTGGGAGGAGCCACACAGCAGTGAGGAGGAAAGCGCTGCTGGGCGACCACGTTCACACAGGTGAGTAAAAACCATCGCAGACTACATTTATATCATTAATTATACATGATATTTACTTCCAATACATAAAATATCATGATGTCAGCACGACTCATGTTAGTGTTGCAACATACGAATTCCCCCCAACTAATATCTATCTTGCTCAGCAGCTGTTTTAATATGAGGCGATTCATTATCTAACTCATCTCTATTTTGGATTTCTTCTGTTTTAAACCTTGCTGAGTTCCTCATGGACATGTGCTTCTTCTTACCAGAACAGTAAGTTATTTTTCAAATACTGGAAGCTGTCATATATTATGCACTTATTGTATTGAAATTGGAGTGATTTTATCTGCTACATATTGAACATGCCTTTACTTATTTTATAGTATTCAACTATCTAAGCCTTCAGGCCCAAAATCAGTAAACTCATTATTGATTAGTAATTGAAAATGTACTAATGTCAGAATTAGAAGTGCAGCTCTCCTATTTGACTATTCAATTTGTCATGTGAATTATACGTCAAGTTATTATGTGTGCATATTTTGTAGGTATGAGAACGCATGTGAATGAAACTATATTAAATGGCTATTTGATAAACAGAAGTAAAATACAGTAGAATTTCTGAGTTCTGCTTCAAAAAAAACCCCAGCGGAGACAATGTCTAAGTTATCATAATATTGTTCAGTAACAGGCAGTTGAAAGTGGAAATTTGTGCGTGTGTGTGTGTGCGTAGGTGGAGCAGCGTGGCTCGGACCCTCCAGTCCAAACAAAAAGAAACGAGGACCTGAGAAGAAACGAAAGAAGAAACGGGCCACGCAAAGACAAATGTGGCCTGGGGGAGACGATGCGAACAATGTCGTCCTGACAGTAAATCAACAACCACAGAAAGACTTTTAATTATCATAATTTACAAAAATGAGCCCTCAGAGAATGTAAAAGAGTTTTGGCATCGTGTTAAACTTTAAATGATGTTGTGTCTGCAGCAGTGAGACCAGTGGGTGGGACTGACAGATAAATTGCCCTCTGAGGCCTCCTGCTGTTCAACAATCACACTGCCATTATCTCCACAATAGGCTGAGTAATGATTTCATAAAAATAGCTTAACACACGGTCTTACTCATAATTAAAGGATTTGCCTTCCATTACGTCTATGCAATTATAGAAATTGATATTCAAAGGGACTTTTAGTGTCACAAATGTCTCAAATGCGAAATAGCAGGAATAAGATGAACGTATCTGGATCAAAACAGCCTCACATGGTACCAAAATGAAACAAATAAGCCTCTAAAGTTGACACATACTGGTTATACTTCAAAGTATTTAATGTATTATGTATATGAAATAATTAACAAACAAATTAAAAGTTGATGTGTACCACTTGTTTATTTTTTTGTTCACATTCTGTTATGCTTATGTGAGGGAGAAAACGTGCACAGTGATTGCAAAGGAGATAAATTACAAGTGGAAATACTGGAGGAAAACTCAAGGGATCCAAGAGACGAATTGGAAAAGGTTAGTTGAGGGCACTGTTTCGTTGGAGTTAGTGGGGGGGAAATTCATTCTCTCAGGGGTTGGCATCCAGGGTGTCTTGAATCCAGTATAGGAATTCACACACTTTGACGTACACACCAGGGTAGTTGGCAAGAGCACACCCCTGCCCCCACGACACCAGGCCGTGCAACTCATTGAAACAAACCAGTGGGCTGCCGGAGTCCCCCTGAGGAGAGCAGAGCAGGTGAGCAACAGCAGCTTGGCCACACGAACAGATGCAGCATCCCAATTCAGCGTCTGAGACTCACATTGCAGGCGTCTCTGCCTCCGTCCATATATCCGGCACACAACATCCTGCGTGTGATCATGCCTGGGTAAGCGTTCTCACAGGCCTCATCATCCACAATGGGCACGTCCAAACACTGCAGAAGAGTGGGCATGTACACTGCAGCATGCAGGGAGACAGATGCGTTATTCTTGGTTAGTGCGGCGGACCCGCTGTGACAGTCAGCAAATCCCTTGGAAATACATGACAATAATAATGATAATGCCTCAGCGTTAACACACACCCCAGCCTGTGAGTTCCAAATGAGGATGTGACTCTTTGAAAAAGATTAGAAATACCAAACGCCCAGCTGCCCCCCCACCAACCCCCTCAGCATGATTTTGGTACATTCAGTGGCTGCTGTTATTGTAATGATACAGCATCTCTTCGCACAGCAATGGGATGCATACCATGTATTTTGGATTAAGACTACAATTGTTGATAGAAAAGTCACACATTTCTCCAAAAAATCTCCAATACCAATATACTACTATAGGAAACAATAAATTTTCCTTTTTAAAAATGAAGACTTCAATAAATCTAATGACAGCACTTTTACCCAAAAATATCATCCGTATGTCTTAGCTTGTTGTGAGTCAAGTTTTAAAACATGTCAGTGCACCTCTAATAACTGAAACCTACCCTCTTCACCCATGGCAGTGTTACCCCAGCCCGACACAGAGCAGGGCATCCCACCATATGGACATCCCATGGGCAGTGAAATTGGCGCGACAGCCTCTGTCACCTCCACGGGGTGAAAGAGTTTGATCAGCATGATGTCGAAGTCCAGCGTCTGGTAGTCATAACTGCAAATATGTGCACGATATAAGCCTGAGATTTTTGCTGTTCCCCATACACTGAACAAACTAATCAAATGATCATTAATGGAGGTAATGAAGACTATTTTAACAGTGCATGAGTCAGGATTTCGCTCACTCGGGGTGCCAGATGATAGTGTCGGTCTTCATGAGCTGCTCAGTGCCCTCGAACACTCGTAAATCATGTTCTCCCAGCATGATCTGCATGGCATAGGGGCTGAGGGAGGAAACCGAATAAGCTGCACATCTCGGGTCTCTCAAAATGTGTCGTGAATGGTTGAGGCCTCAAAGTTAGAAATAGCTGAAGAATGATTACCCATCAATACTTACTTGTACCAACAATGTGCGACAGAGAGCACCCACTGCTTGTTGATGAGCACACCGCCGCAGAAGTGGTAGCCGTAGTTGAGGGATGCCATGTACGGTTTGGAGTGAGGCCAACACTCGTGCCCGCCAATGATCTTGCCATCTTCACGGGGAACCGCCGCTGTCACACACAAATTCACAGATAAAAAAAAGTGGAATATTTGTGCATCAAACTTCATTTTCAAACCACAGCTTATTTCTCTGGCCTCTTTGCTCTTGTGTGCAGGAAAGCGTCTTTGGTGCGTTTTGTATCTTTACCAGCAGCTCCAGCAATCAGCAGCAGAGCCAGCAGTATCATGGTGTCTGGTGGACGATCAGAAGACACCTGAACAAACTCCGGCTCGCATTTATACACTACCGGGTCGCCGTGCCTCTCCCACCCCTCCAGTCCCCCGCCCATATGTTTACCCCAGCTGGGTCCTCACACCTCGTTCTTATGGCGGCAACCCAAATCTGTTTGCTTATCATGCTGCTTTTTCCAAATTTCTGATCCATCATGTTGTGCCACCTGTCTACTTGCCTATAAATGTGGACCAAGGTCTCCACACATTTAACACCTGTTCAGGATTCTTCAATGGGTCACTCTGTGTTGGCAGACTGCAGACAAGCAGAGTTCGGCGATGGAAGCAAGTGTGCATCTTATGAGTGAAAGAGAAGGGCACATCTTTCTTTTTGAATCTCCAAACATTAGATGAATCACAATTTTTGTCACATTAAACGAAAAGAACATGTACTGTTTTATCGTTTGTCATTTCAGCTGGCCTTGAATAAAAGCCAAGAGCGGTGAGAGCAAAGAAAATCACCTGCAGTCTCAGAGAGAAGGAGGAAAAAATCATTTGTTGCATCAGACAAGCGGACAAGAATCAATAATCTCTTAGCCACTTTGAGTGCTGATGAAGCCATTTAGGTGAATTATAGTGGAAGGATTTCTAAAAACAGACCAAAGAAAACACCTTCCAAGGTCAGTATTTGCTATTTGTGGCTAACTTATTAACCAAGGGAATGAGCATGGCACATTGGAAAGATAAGGTTATTTTTTAAGGGCGAAGGGAGTGGACACACATTTGGGGGTGGGCACAGTTAACTGGAGGGGTTGGAGCAGGTGCAGCATGTCAAGGTATAAATGCAGTGAATCCCGTCAATTCTTCGCGTCCACTCTGGTTGCACAAAGCCACAGGATGATCGGCCTGTTTGTACTTGCACTCCTGGGTGCTGCAGGTAAAGCGCATCTTCAATCAGTGTAAAATATTTGGGACAAAAAAGCAGAAACATGAGACTTTTTCTTGAAACTCTGCACAGCTGCGGCCCCCACAGATGACAGGATCGTGGGTGGCTATCAGTGCACTGCTCACTCCCAACCCTGGCAGGTGTCTCTCAACATCGGTTACCACTACTGCGGCGGCTCCCTGATTAATGAGCAGTGGATCATCTCCGCCGCCCACTGTTGGCAAAAGTTGGTATTGCATCACCACACTCAAACCGCAAACTTTGCATTCAGGAAGAGTTATGATTTTTCCCTCTTTTCAGCCCCTACTCACAGATTGCCATCTTGGGTGACAACCACATCTGGATGAACGAGGGCACCGAGCAGTACATGTCGGTGGACGCCATCTACTGGCACCAGAGTTACGACTACCAAACGCTGGACTACGACATCATGCTGATGAAGCTGGCTCACCCCGTCACCGTGAACGAGTACGTCAAACCTGTGGCCTTGCCAGCAGCCTGCGCCACACCCGGGGACATGTGCACCGTGTCTGGATGGGGGAACATCTACACCGATCAAGGTGGGCCAATCACAGCATTCGGAAATACAGTTTAAGAGGGAAAATCCGGCAAAAAACGTTTTTTTTTGTGAACAAAAAAGTTGAAAATGAAAGGCAATGACCTCTTTTCCTCTCTTGCTTTTATCTGTAGTGTTCAATCCCTTTTACCTGCAGTGTGTGGAGGTTCCCATTCTGTCTAACAAAGAATGTGAGGACTCTTACCCTGGACAGATCACTGAGCGCATGGTTTGTGCCGGATACCTGGAGGGTGGCAAGGACGCTTGTCAGGTATGAAAAATGTGGTCTGTGGATGCTTAATGAATTATAAATAAATAAAACCTTTCCTCTTGGCCGCTCGGCTTTCCTGTCCTCAGGGTGACTCTGGTGGTCCTCTGGTGTGTAACGGGGAGCTGCAGGGTATCGTCTCTTGGGGCCAGGGATGCGCTCAACCCAACTACCCCGGTGTTTATACCAAAGTCTGCTCTCTGATGCCTTGGATCAACGATATTCTCAGCCAATACAGCTAGGCTGTGATCTCCCATCACACAACTGCACGAAAGAAGGAAAACCAGTGAGAGATTTAAATAGAAGGAGACAGACACAGGGAGGCGGTGTGTGTGTGTGTGTGTATTGTCAGAGGAGGCGGAGTAAAAAAAAGCAGCATCTGATGCAGAACCACAAGAAAGCGAGAGGAGATGTGGGATGCATTCAGTCAAGGACCAGTCAATAAAATCTACAATTTTATGATGCATCAGTGTGTTTATCATTGCTGACAATTTAAAGCTGTGTCTGGTCTCGCTGCAGCTGCACGTGGGATGACTCTACGCATGTAAAATTCAAACAATTACACAGTGCAATGAACAATAAAAATGTAACGTATCTCGTGCGAAAGCTTTTCCTATGCTCAATATCACCACGCCATCAGTTCAAATATCCCACTCAAAATACTAACTTAATTTCTTAAAGCCTATTGATGACACAACACCAGTGATCTGCTTTATTTGCTTCACTGCTTTTCCCTGGCAGTACAATTTGTCTCTTGATGAAACGACACGGCAAAGTAACTTTAAGTGAAAGCTTAAGGAAGTGCACAGTATCAATGCCAATTCACTACAAGAGCCTTACATGAAGTCAGTGACGAAATCAGTACAAATTTGTGTTAGAAATACCCTTGAGCTCTTACAAAAATGTACGATATGTCAAGAAAGAAAACTTTTCTTTTTAAAAATCCTTTTTCTGAAGCAGAGAAAAGGGTCCATTGTAATATCCATCATGAGATTTGCGGTTTAGAATTCATGTGCCTGAAGGTCTGAGGATGACAAACACTACTCCTTTTCTATTTGTTTGTCACAAACACACCATGAAGATCTTAGATAAAATCTAATTAATATCCTGTTGATTTTTGTGTGTGCTTAAAAAAAGTACATGCTTGAGGCCAAACATTACATTCACCACACTCTAATTTTTGACTCTAACTAAAGGAGTCAAAGTTGTATCCAGTCAGTATAAACTAACATCCCGGCACATCTTTGATACTGTGCAATATATTATTTGAAATAAGCAGTTGAAATGTCCAACTGAAATGAATGAAAATAATGTAATTTAGAGGTTGTCAAATAGGTGTCACAAAGAACACCAATGTCAGGCGTCCCTCAGACACCTTGTTAATCTTGTCCATGAGATGATTGTAAAGGCTGTCGGTTGAAACGTCAGCTGCCACCAAACAATCCAACACATTTGCCACATCCCATTTCAAACTGTTTGGCGTTGCGTGTCTGCCTGGAATCAATCAGTGAACGGTCTCTCAGAGATACGTCCCGCCGCCCGTCAGTCCTCCAGAGACAGAGGAGACTGTCGTGAATGCATCGTTGCTCTGGAGATGAGAAAGTTTTCCCCCTTATCATCGTCATCGGTGACAGACGGAACGCGCAGAGAGAGATGAGAAATGACAGCAGGACGATATAGTTAATGAATGACGACATGTAAAATTCAAAAGTCTTCTTAAGATTAATTTCAAATGAAGGATAATGAAATTGAATTATTAATTGGCAACAGCTCAAGTTGACATCTGCCTTCTACTACGGCTACCGCTTATTCAATGGTATGCTAAAGGACCTGACTATCCACAGGCCAAAAATCCAAATATATTCCTCATGTCATAGTCGTCTCTCTAAATAAATTCAGAGGTGTTGAAATCCTGCTGTGGAATTATTATCAGTAAAACCCCAGAGCAGCTTTAAATCACTTATGTGGGTGGCTTTTTCCGGCTTGTACTTTGATGGTATTATCTTCTACACATTGGCTACATGAAAGTGGGGAGGTGATTGGATTGAACATTGTGCAGACTAATGAATTAATGCAGAATGACCTCAAACACTCTTAGTTCTATATTCACTGGAGGAACTGGAATGTGCAAGACTTGACTGGCATTTTGGTCTGCTTGATGCGTCATGAAAAAGCCACATCCTCCATTATGGGAAAAGTACACAGAGGGTTCAAGTACATCAAACCCTGCTTCAGGGATCTCTGGGAATTCTGCTGTGAGCCTCAATAAACCACTATCGTTCCTCTACTGTTTGCTGGTCTGTGGAGTCAGTGGGATTACTCCTGGGTTTGAAACGATCCAGAGATTTTTAATCAATCAAAGAAGATAAATAATTTGTGTTTGAGTCTACTGCTATGGCTTGGAGATTTCCACATCACATTCCACTGAATACACAAATATGATGTTCTTTGTTTGTTTATTGGTGTAAATGTTCAGTACAAAAGATGGAATGCAGACAGCAAATGATGTTCGGCTGCCGGACTGAACTGGTCACCAATGTGGATCACTTTAGTAGCTGGCCATGGTGCTCTCCAGCCAGTCGTTGAAGATGCAGACCTAAAAAGAAGGATGGGTTGAGTTAAGACGGGGAAATCAGCGTATCACTGTGGACGTTTGGTCGACTTTTGTTCAAAGTTACCTTAGCGTAGACGCCGGGGTGGTCCCTCTCGGCGCATCCGTAGCCCCAGGACACAACACCCTGCAGCTCACCATTGCACACGACGGGGCCGCCAGAGTCACCCTGCGAGACAAGGTAGAGTTTGCGGCGTGGAGTTCACGTTTGGTAAAAATGCGGCTGCAAAGAGACTGAGTTCAAATACCTGGCAAGAGTCCTTGCCGCCAGCCAGGAATCCAGCGCAGAACATGGCATCGGTGATCATTCCAGGGTAGGAGTTGTCACAGTCCCTCTTAGACAGGATGGGCAGATCCAGGCACTGCAGCTTGTCACCGTTAGCAGCTGCAGGACAAGAGCAGATTCAGACAAATACTCAGAAAACTCTGCAGGAATAATAAGACATGGGTGCGAGGGTATCTACTCACAGGAGCTCATGGTGTTGCCCCATCCAGAGACCAAGCACATGGTTCCGGCGGGAGCACAGCTGGAGGGCAGAGCCACGGGCTGCACGTACTGGTTGAGGGTGGCGGGCTTGCTCAGCTTGATCAGCATGATGTCGTTGTCGATGTTGTAGGAGGAGTAGTTGGGGTGGCGGATGACGCGGGAGGAGCTGATGAACTGCTCAGTTCCCTCGTTGACCCTGATGTGGTGCTCTCCAAGGCGCACCTCCACGCGGCTGCGGAGCGGTCACAGAGGTTACTTCATGCAAACCTGCACTTTCAGGCGTGATAGAATGCTGAGGAGACGATGGAGAAACTCACGACTTGTAGCAGTGAGCAGCAGACACGACCCAGTTCTCGCTGACGAGGGAGCCACCGCAGAAGTGGTAGCCGGAGTTCAGAGACACCTGATGGGGCTGAGAGTGGGCCCTGCACTCATACCCTCCGACGATCTTGTCGTCTTCGGTGGCGACTGAGAAGGAACATGTTATTCCTGTTATTCAGTATTTATCATCTCATTTCCAGTAAAATTAGAAATCCTGCATCATGTGAATCCTGAAACACAATCATATAACTTCTGCATGTTGAGCGACCAGCCAACGATCTCTTTGAATGCTGCGGAGAGGTTTGAACACTCACAAGCGGCTCCGATGAGCAGAACAAAGACCAGAGACCTCATGGTTGCTGAGTGATCTTGTGGATGAGGGGACTTCACCTGGAGCCCTGGTTTATATCCACAGCCAGCAGAGCTGCCCTGCTCAGCGGCCACTTCATTGGTCATTGAAGAGCCAATCATAGCCACGCGATGTCAGGGTCATTTCTTTGGAATTTAACTACCAAAGTAATACAATTATTAAGCAAGGCTCATTCTGATAAATGTATTTGCTTTAATTCTAACAGTAAGATAATCAAGGTCAGGTTGTTATTGCACTGGATGCTTTTGTTATATGCATTTATTCTATTCTCATTTATATTATGTATTGTATTATATGTTGAGCTACATGAGTCACAATAAAGAGCAAACTCTCTTGGTTCAGAGTTTATAACTAATACAAGTTAGACTAAGATCCACTCTTCAAGAGTGGATACATTATTTATAATTATGTCTGACACCTATTGAGTGATAATAGTATAATAGCGGAGGCTAATGTTCCATTGAAGTACACAGTATATTGAGTTTAAACTTTTACTAGGTCATCTCTAATTTACTGTTTTCTCAAATTTCTGAACACATAAATGCACATTGTGGTTTTGTTATTTTTGGCAAAGAAATGAATCTATTAACGATCTGTTGAGCATTCGCTCGTGTTGTTGGATCAGATTATCTGAGCTGGCTGCCACTATAAATAGATGTTTGTTAACACAGTATCTCACAGCTGTGTGTTTCCCACTAACTTTTACCTTTTAAATTTCAGATATGATGACAGAGACTGCCTCGAGAAAGTGAAAATGTGATAGCTCTGTTAAAACTTGCACTTTGCAGGCCTAAGAAAAAAAGAAAGTAATTGACAACAGAAAAGCAGCTAGAGGGCCGTTCAATTAAAAATGAAAATGAAAAATAAGAAGTTTGAAAATAACTGATAAGATCAAAGGATCGAATCAATCTTACAAGCGTGTTTGAGAGTGGATCATACATGGGGTCTCTAAAAAAAACAAAAACAATACCTTTTGCCCATGTTGGTGTGAACTTTTTAAAATCATTATTTATACATTTTTGACACCAGAGCCCAAACACTATTACGACTGAAAAGGGGCTTCAGAGAAGTTGGATCAATAATCAGAGTTAGAGCAGACAACATAAAAGCTGCCACTGGTGAAGCCGCAGGCAGTTTGGGCTTCTTAGATGTTAAAGTGGGTCTGCATGAATTTGACATGTGAAGTACGCAACAATCAATATCTGATCAAGAACAAGGTCAAACGCCCAGTCTGAAGATTTAAAATTCATATGTCGTTCAAAAGGATTTATAATTCACTATGTTGACTATTTTCTCATTGAATATTGAGAAGATGGAGACACTCACTGTTTTCAGTTCAGTTCCATAAAACACATAAATGATGGATACAAATAAAATGAAACATACAACAGAAAAATACAACAAAAATAATAAAACAGCCTTGATAAGACAGCTGCCAATAGGAACACAAAGGTTTTATTTTACAATTAGCAATTATGCAATTAGCAGAGTCGATATAATGACATATCATAACATTTTCCATTTTCAGGTGTGTGTGCAGACTGAGTGGTTGTGCAGCACAAAGGCCAGAATTTAACGCCACGATTCAGCCTCTGCATCAGACAAACAACCTTCCATTATCGACCATCGTGGCGTTTCAGTGGAAGGTTTTTCATAAATAAAGAGTTTGAAAAAGAATGGCTGGAACGCTGTTTGATAATTGTTGTCTTGCCTTTCTTTATAATTATTTGTGAAGTCAATGCTGGGAGGAGAGTGTTTTCTTTTTTGTTTTCAGTGTTACAGCATCATACCAAAGAAGTGAATGCTAGTATGTATGTATGTACGTACGTATGTATGTATGTATGTATGTATGTATGTATGTTGTACATTCTAGTGTTAATTATAATATTAGTAATAATATAATTATTACATTACAACAGTGGTTCCCAAACTTTTCACAGCCTGTACCCCTTCAGACATTTGACCTCCAGCCATGTACCCCCTACTCTCACGCACGTATTTAGCATGCATAACATCAAATAAATCTCTGTATCTAAGTGAATTATTTCTCACATTTACAAACAAAATGTTCAGGCTGTTTTCATAATTTCGTAATTACCTGTGTTTGTGTTTCAAAGCTTCCTAAGTAGCAATTTTATGTAGCAATTGTGGATATTTGTAGTTTATGTGGATCAGCTCACATTAGTTCCCTGAATAATACTTCCATCATGTGTTGCACATGAAGACATGTGTGTCACTTTTGCAGTAAAAGCCACAATCATCGAGTGTGGGCTGTGAACTCGACCATCTGCAGAACTGCACGGAGCGGCTCCATCCATGTCACGCATATCGAAGTTAGCGGTTCCAAAATATTGTTTCACACATGCAAGAGATGCCATGTTAACACTTGAAGAGCGAACGACTGTTTCTGATAGATGAATTAAATCAATTAAATGAAAGCCATATTCTCGATAAAAGTATTGCTTTTAAGTAGTAGCTAATGTAACTATGTGAAACATGTATGTGACTTATCACATGCTGCAACCCATAATTATTAACTTTTCCCAAAATAGCTGTTGATTCAGCTGGATTGTCATTGGGCCAAAACAACCTTGGGGGTGTGTCAGTCAGGGACTCAGGCGAAGCTCCTCTCCATATAAACCAGGGCTCCAGGTGAAGTTCTCTCATCGACAGGATCACTCAGCAACCATGAGGTCTCTGGTTTTTGTTCTGCTCATCGGAGCTGCTTGTAAGACTTCCACCTCTTTCGTTATTCCTGATGAACGAATTATAAAAGCAGTCTACTGGACGCTAACTGGCTTCCTGTTTGTTTTCAGTCGCCACCGAAGACGACAAGATCGTCGGAGGGTATGAGTGCAGGCCCCACTCTCAGCCCCATCAGGTGTCTCTGAACTCCGGCTACCACTTCTGCGGTGGC
The DNA here is from genome assembly GCA_903171835.1 of Mullus surmuletus. Taxonomy (NCBI): domain Eukaryota; kingdom Metazoa; phylum Chordata; class Actinopteri; order Syngnathiformes; family Mullidae; genus Mullus; species Mullus surmuletus. The sequence goes on from CAESWR010001006.1 coordinate 88,926, forward strand.
TCCCTCGTCAGCGAGAACTGGGTTGTGTCTGCCGCTCACTGCTACAAGTCGTGAGTGCATGCTTTTTTGGTGGTGGGGGGCTGAGGCTTTTATCATTTGCAGGTTTGCATGAAGTAACCGCTGTGACCGCTCTGCAGCCGCATGGACGTGCGCCTTGGAGAGCACCACATCAGGATCAATGAGGGAACTGAGCAGTTCATCAGCTCCTCCCGCGTCATCCGCCACCCCAACTACTCCTCCTACAACATCAACAACGACGTCATGCTGATCAAGCTGAGCAAGCCCGCCACCCTCAACCAGTACGTGCAGACCGTGGCTCTGCCCACCAGCTGCGCTCCCGCCGGCACCATGTGCTTGGTCTCTGGATGGGGCAACACCATGAGCTCCTGTGAGTAGATACCCTCACACCCATCTCTTATTATTCCTGCAGAGTTTTCTGAGTATTTGTCTGAATCTGCTCTTGTCCTGCAGCTGCTAACGGTGACAAGCTGCAGTGCCTGGATCTGCCCATCCTGTCTGAGAGGGACTGTGACAACGCCTACCCCGGAATGATCACCGATGCCATGTTCTGCGCTGGATTCCTGGAGGGCGGCAAGGACTCTTGCCAGGTACGTAACATGAGGAATCACCAAAGAGGCCTCATAAGCATCAGATAAAAAATATTTCAAATGTTCATATTATCTCTCGCAGGGTGACTCTGGCGGCCCCGTCGTGTGCAATGGTGAGCTGCAGGGTGTTGTGTCCTGGGGTTATGGATGCGCCGAGAGGGGTCACCCCGGCGTCTACGCCAAGGTACAGAGAAATATGTCACATAATGAAATCCGCTGGACACGCTGGTGGGCTTTTCTGCGATAACTAACTCCTGCATATCTCCATTCACAGGTCTGCCTCTTCAACCAGTGGCTGGAGACCACCATGGCCAACTACTAAGTCAGATCCTGCGACCATCAACTGGCTCCACTGCATTCTTGCAACCTTTTTACCACCACTGATGTTGTTAAATGCCTATGAATGTGCAGTGCTTTTCCATCGGAGTCAATAAAGTCTTAACACCTTGACTTACAAACAGTTTTACCTTTCTTTTTATTCTGCTGCACGCTATTCACATCACAACCAGAATCAGATTTTTCACTTAGGTTTCAAAACACTTGACCGGCTTTCAAGAGACAGTAGAAACTGGAAAGGCTCCAATATTGGTCCAATATTTCCTCGGCAGTCAGCCCCAAAATCTCATTGATTCTTCCATGGCCCACACTCTGCCCTTCCACCAAGTTGTATGATAATCACATAGGTGGTTTTTTATATATATGATGGTGCTGACTGCCTGACTAAGCAAAGCCGCAATGAAAAATGGATGCCCTTGGTGGAGCTGAGGCAATCTTTTATCCCTATCTTCCTATCTACCATCTAAACTGCTGAAAGGTCAACAAGTTAAAGTGATATCCATGTTTAAA
>CAESWR010001007.1:4284-20841 GCA_903171835.1 Mullus surmuletus
GAGTGTTATTGTAACCTTCCACCAATCAGCATCAGACAAAGTGTTTTATTCTTCGTTTACTTGTTTAGGTGATGAAAAGACTGTGTGACTACGTCTGATGTTTCATTCTTGAGCTCAAAGTTTAGCCAAATACACCAAGTTCCTCATGAGAGGCCTCCTCCTCTTTGAAGTGAATGCAGCCAATCAGAATAACTGAGAGCGTGCGTGGTTATTTTTAGGGAGTATAAGGGTATAAACATCAGTGAGCGCGAGCGATCACGTCCATTTGTAGTTTTGCCTCTTCAGTGCAATTTCCGTCTTCAGACTAAAGAGACGTTCGAGCGCACTTCAGTATGTCGGGAGCTCTGAAGGCTGTTTTCTGTCTGACGTGTCTGTTTGCGGGGAAAATGGGTGAGTGTGTTTTTGTGACTCTACTATGTTTCCTCTGTTTCACTGTGGTGTCATAGCCTCAGTTCTAGTTCATTCTAGTAAAATAATAATTTTCTTGCTTTTTTTTTCTCCTTCAGCTGAGGTCACTCATCGGAAATTGCCTCCACTCGTTCATCAAAAAAGTAGATCAGTGTCAGCTAATGTTGGTCAGAGTGTCACTGTGGAGTGTTTCTATGATGTTAAGAAGATAGCCATGCATTACTGGTACAAGCAAACACTGGGAGGGAAACCAACATTCATGGCTACATTCTACCGTTATAATGACCGATTTTCCTTTTATGGTGAATTCCAAAACAATCCACGCTTCACACCTTCTTCTGAAAATGGCATAAATCGCTTCTTGATCTCAGATTTACAAAGTTCTGACTCAGCTACTTATTACTGTGCAAGAAGCTACTCATCTGTACTAGAATTTGCGGAGGGAACTACAGTCATGGTCTTTGGTTCAGGTCAGAGCTTCCCAGTTTGGGTGAACCAGTGGGTGTCTGGGAGCGTCCAGCCGGGCGGCTCTGTGACTCTGCAGTGTACAGTTCACACTGGGAGCTGTGCTGGGGGAGCCCGAGTTTACTGGTTCAGAGAGTCCCAAGAAGCTCACGCGGGAGTCTTTGACTCGCCCGGAGGAAGCCACGAGCAGTGTGTGAGGAACACCACCGCGCACACACACACCTGCGTCTACAACCTGCCCGAGAGTCTGGATCCTTCTCACACTGGGATTTATTACTGTGCTGTGGCTTCATGTGGACGCCTTCTGTTTGGAAACGGGACCAAGTTGGACTTTGGCCGTGAGTGACCGATTCATTTCTGCAGTGTATTTCCGCTGTGACTTTTTAGTAAAGGTCTTGATTCTTTCCTCTTTCAAGGTGAAACTGATTCTCGGCTGCATTTCGGGAGTGGACTTTCAGCGTTCACTGCCCCCCTGTGTCTTTTACTGGCGTTATTAGTGTGTGTGATGAACAGGAGAAACAGCCGTCCTTGTGCAGGTGACGTGTTCTGTTAGCGACCTGGAACACGTATTCACCAAATTAATAACCACATTAACAAATATCTTCTCTCTCTGCTCCTCAAACAGGACGTTCCGCCGTCTCCACAGTAAAGGTACGTCTGTGGTTACTCTCACTGTGGTCAACTGATCCCCAACATTGGGCCAGAAAAGCAATAAGACCATTATTTCTGTTAGAAACTAAAATTAATGGTTTGAGTTTTTAATTATGGCAGCATGAGTTCGATTGAATGTTTTTCGTGTCCAGAGTGAAGATGACGTCCTTTACGCTGCTTCAGAGATGACGGAAAAACCGAGAGGTCGGGAAGACGACACTTGGAGTGAATGTGTGTATTTGATGGTTGAGCAGTAGATGGGTGTTTTTATCAGCGTCTGTGATCTCGTCATGTCAATGCAAAAGTGCTTTGCTTCAATCAGACACATTTATGTATGAAAAACGAAAAAAGCAGCAGCCATGCTTTATATTGATGATGATTATTGTGCAGCCTTTGCATCGCAATAAAGTTCTCATAGAAGATTTTTTTGTTTGTTTTTTGAGGTTTTTTTGGTCTGTAGAAATCTACTTTCATCAGGGTCTTTGTGAGTCGTGACAAAGTCTCTGCTCACCGTTGCTGTGCTGTGGTTTCCGGGTAAAGAGCAGCCAGAGGGTTTAGAGGAAAGGAAGTTGTTGAATTAGACACAAACAGCCACACAGCCATCTGAGAGATGCAGCATCACAGGTCAAACCATAGAAAGTCTTTATTCAGAGGAAATATTGGCCGCCTGCAAACCTGCAGCTTGGTGTACCACCTGGCACCGCGCTTGCTATAGAATACAACAAAACCACAGTCTTTGCCGACCCCCGCGGAACAGTCCGTCTCAGTAGCCAATCGCTTGTGAGGGAGGGGGCTGATGTCGTGCATGGAAACGTAGGACAAGCCCCTCTGAAGTCTATCTTTGTTGGCGAGACGCCGTAAGTAACACGCTTGAGACCGAGCCAGAGAGAAAGTAGAGCGTGTGCAACCTTCTCATGCCAGCAAATACTTGTTGGAATCTGAAACAAGATGGACGAGGGCCCTGACTCTGGTTTGGACACACGTAAGTAACATTTTTGGCTCATCTGGTCAAACTCGACCACAGTATTTGAAGCGATGTTAATATGTCCTTTACATTGTCAAGCTATACATCTTCATACCGCTGATTCAACAGATCAACTCCTTTTATCTGCGATTGGTGTTTTGGGAGTCATTATCATCTTGATTATTTTGTTGGCTCTCTACATCTGCATGACTAAATGCGTCAAAATGGAAGTCCATCGCCACAAAGGTAATCAGCTTTGTTGGCTTCTGCACCACATGTCGCACCGAGCACGGCGACCTACATTAAAAAGGGCTTTGTTGTTTTGCAGACTGTCGTGACAAAGCCAAAGCCCCACTGCCTCCCCGTGCCAAGGTCAGTTGGCTTCCCCTCAGCGTTGTAATTTCTGCTACGGTTCTGTCGTGCCCTGCAGCCTCGGTTACACACCATGTGCCTCCTGTTCAGGTCTGTGACGACGGACTGAGAAGAGGGGGTTATGGCACGTGGAGTCAATGCATCTACTCCAGGCGGAACTAGATGAAGCGCTCAAACCTCCAACTGCGTACGCACTTAAGAGCATAATTAATCATCCCTGGTAAAGATTAGTCTAAACCAGCCTATTTGAAATTAAATTAAAGCAGCCTGATTAAGACAAAAGCCTGACTTCCACTGTTTCGGGATCAACCATAGTCAAATGCTCATGTCCAGAAGGTCTACAGACAGAATGACTCATTGGTATTGATCTGTCACCCAAGTCAAGATCTCCCGATGGTCCCAAGACACTTGATCCAAGTCTTCCTTAACAAGGCACCATTTCAAAGTTATCAGTGTATTCAGAGTGTAAAAGTATGAGCAGGGGATGCTCTATGAAGAATGCTACAACCCAGTACTATGGTGCATCTGCATCGGTCATTGTAGCCCCTTGGAGTGAGTTTGATGGTCATTGAAACGTGATGTATCCAGAGGGGGCGAATGGCGGAGGGGGTCCATCTACACATTAACATCTTCGACCTCAATGGCACTCAACAATTGACCTTTGGCTATGCCCCCCCCTCCTTAGTTACTGCTGCTAAGTCTGACAAGCCGTCGCAGCTTACTGCAGGTTTATGATGGCAGCTGTCAGTGTCGAAACCACACCGCAACAGGTGCTGGACAACTTTGGGAGCCAGCGTGAATTTATTTTCTCAAGGAGCCTTCGGCAAGCTAAGCCACCTAGCTTACTTGATTAGCTAGCGACGTTGATAGCAGTGGCCATGGCTAACATCAGTGTTCATCAGGTAAGCTTGGTGGCTAGCTTAAGGAAGCTCATTGCTGCTAGCGTTATGTGATTGATATTATAAAACTAGATTGATAAGACATTGCCTTATCTTGGTGCAAATGTAGACATCCTTGTTTATAGTTGTCATGTTGAGTTGTGGTCCCTGCCTCACAGTTTAATCCACAGGAGACATTTTCCATGTTTTGTTTGGGTTTTTTCCATCGGGAGTAACGGGAGTTTTCCCGGTTGGTCAGTGGGCCGGTATGGCCGAATAAAAAAACAACAACTTTCGGCGCAGTTGTTTATGTCTCCCATCTACTGCAATGTTTCCCAAACATTCATGTGGCGGTCGCACCACAGATTCACCAGACCCCCTATCCATACACTCACACCCCCAGGCAATATGCATCTTGCTTGAGGGCACTAAGATGTACAAACGGGGAGGGAAGTTTCTGAGGTTTCTATTTATTAGCCCTTAATAGGATAGTAGTATACATTTATAAGTCTACAAGTTCTTGTGGATGGGTGGATGGGGGTCCGATGAGCCAACAAGTGCTGCCAGAAGTGTAGACCACGTGTCCCATGGATGATGTTTTAAGTCTGATGTGAAGTCTGTGATAGTCAGAACAACACCACCGCAAATGAGGACGAGAGGAAGCAGCTCTTTGCAAGGATTTCCTGCTCTGCTCTTTGAGTAGGTAATGACACACACACCCAATTTAGCTCCCTTTTCAAAAGTCACAATACCAATGATACGCCTTTTTATTTCAGGCAATGCGCGGAAAAATATGAGCATCGTATGCTCTATGGTAGAATGGTACAACCCAGTACCGTGGTGCATCTGCACTGGTCATTGTAGCCCCTTGGAGTGAGTTTGAAGGTCATTGAAACATGATGTAACTAGAGGTGGCGATTGGTGAAGGGGGGTCCGATGAGCCAATCAGTGCTGCCAGAAGTGCGAGTGTAGACCACGTGTCTCTTGATGATGCTTTAAGTCTGGTGTGAAGTCTGTGGTCTTCAGAGCAACGCTGCCGCGGAAGAGGACGAGATGAAGCAGCTCTTTGCGAGTGTTTTCCTGCTCTGCTCTTTGAGTGAGTCACGACACACACTTTTGATCACAAGCGGGGATTTTTGATCTGACGGTTCACCTTTCATTTCAGGCGCTGCACGGATTAGTGAGGTCTCTCAGCCGGTTCCCCTCCAAATGGTGAAGCTCGGAGAGTCGGCTAACGTTGCGTGTCGGATTAAAAGCCCAGTGGCAAAAAGAGTGTGGTATAAACTGAACGTGGCCAAGAGGTTACAGCTCGTGGCAGTTTTTCATTCCCAGTATACCAAACTGGCCGATGAGTTTAGTCAGCGTTTTTCAGTGGCATTCGACAGGGTCACTGCTCAACTGAATATATTCCCGACCACCTGGGACGACGTTGGTACCTACTACTGCGGCGTCCTAAACATACACAGTATTCAGTTTGGAGAAGGAACCTCTCTCGTGCTTCAAGGTCCTCACCCGTCCATTCTGCTGAACGTGATGGCGAAGCTTAATGGTTCTTCCCCCGAGGGGCCGGGAGACCCCGTGAACGTGGCGGTCCACTCCGCCGCGAACGCGAGTGGCACCTGCCTAAGGAGCACGACCAGCTGCATGCACGAGCTCCTCGCGAGGAACCTCGGCCGTGACGGCGTCGGGACCTTCCACTGCGCCGTGACCCCATGCGGAGAGACGCTGTTTGGAGACGGGACCGGGGAACGTTTCCCACGGCAACAGGGTGAATCACTCGCAGGATTTTACTTGATGCACGTGCAGGTTGGAGCTGTGAAAACAAAGGGATGGCGTTCAACCCAGTACTCAATTCCAAGAAGAAATCAAGGGGGATGGTGGATTTTATCATATGGGGACATCACATGGCGCAGAAGGTGGGACATCATCTCTGTGCCCTTTTGATTATTGTTAAAGCATAAAGATAATGATTTTACTCGGAGAACAACATGCATGTTATGGATGTTGGGTGTCAGATTCTCCTGTCATCATAAAACTGTTTGCATAATAGGAATATATATTAAAAGAGGATTTTTTTAAGTAGGATATTAAACAAAATGACACAGATACTGCATTCATTGATAAAATGACATAAGGGATGGAAAAGGGGGATGGCCATTTTAGAAGGAGGATGATTTTAACTGTTTTAAATTCACCCCCCCTCAATTTGAGTATTGGTTCAACCTAGAGGAGCGACTGAACCAATTTTCAAACTTGTAACAAGGCTTTTCTGCAGTCAGGAACCGTTTTTCAATACATTTTTGGCTCAACATATTTGTTTTCTTTGTCTTCTGGCGGAATCAGAGACTGCAGACACTAAACTCAGTCCCACCGTCGTGACACTGATGCTGTCAAACGTCGGTCTCGGGATTGTGACGCTGATTCTTACGTGTGTGGTTTGCAAGATTCAGAGGACTGGAGGTGAGGTTTGTTACCAGATAGACAAACATTGTTACGCTCTGCACTAACTGGACGCTTCCTCTTCTTCAGCTGCAGTTGAGGCTTCCTCCAGGTGCAGTCAGGTCAGAGTTGATCGTCTCATCTTACTCTCAACCTTCATCTCCCCACACAGAATACCACAAACCACTCTCATTTTCGTTTCTCACAGAATGGCGATGTTGTCTATGCAGAGGTGCTCGCACAGACCAGAGGCCCCTCCCCCAGACAAGCCACAGTGTACTCTGATGGCGTGCACCGCCTGCAGAGCAGAGAATGAAGGAACTGTGCAGAGTTACTGACCTCATATCTATAGAGCTGCTTTTCGTTTAGTAACAGTTATTTTTTTCCATTTTTACATGTTTTGGCATAAACTAACACCAGTTACTGCAGTAATAAGCATGAACTAACAGCTAATTAACTGTTAAGTAATGTGTTAAATCAACATTAGCAATACTCACGTTAACTAAGGTGTTATTCACTTGTTATTACAAGTGTCACTTGAAGTCTTTCCATTTGCCATGTATTCATTTATTCCGCATCATGGAAACAATAATGTAACATATGTCACATTGTATTACATTCTTTCATTCCATTATCGAAAAAGGGGCAGGAAGAAGAAAGTCCTATATTACCAGCCCCTTTCTTGAATACTAAATAAATAGAATAATTTTAAAAAGCTCTACACAACAACTCATCATCTAAAAATAAAAACAAAAAAACAAATTGAGACTTCTTTTTTCCCCCCTTTCTTGAGTGAATGACTGAATAATTGACTGATTTCCATCTTAGAGGGAAAGTTGCCGATGTTATAGATACTCAGATTTTTCCTGAATTCAATGAACGCACCCGTATTGTAGTATGTAGTCCTGATAAATTCATACCTACACTGTCTCATTGTTTTATGAGCAACACTGCATCTGATACTTCTGACACTACTTTGCACTTTGATGCACGGTTGTGTGTTGATGAGAAGTTATCACAGCTTCAGAGTGTACACGCTTCTATTATAAGAATGGCAGCTCCTCAAACGTCTAGCACATATCTCAGCCAAAGCAAGGCCTTGTGAGATTATGTCACCTTTGCAGCGCTGTCACCGCCAGACACCTAACAGAGGGTTGAAAAGCGACTCCAGTAACGACCGTGCAGTCTCACCCTTTCATCCACCCACACCCCCCTTGATGCTCAGTGCAAAATGCAAGGTGACATCAGATGTTGATGTACAGTACAAACCAACATAGGCCTAACCACAAGGGCACAACTACCACTTAAAACCTGTGCAAGTAAGTTCCCACCAGGGGAACTTCAAGGCAGGAGCAAAAGCAAGGCATCAAAATGGCGAGTTAGCGTTTGAGGAATGCAACTCTGTACAAACTGCAATGACACGTTTCCTGCAAATGTCGTAATGGATGGAACGGAAATGAAGCTGCAGCTTTGAGGGGTTTGCGCTCTCAAATGCATGTCCATTTATGCCCCCTGGGCATAAAAATGGGTCAGAGGTGTTTTTTTGTCACCACTGAAACTGAACCCAAAAAAAGCCCCCGCTGTTGCTGAGGGGAGAGAGTGAGAGACTGCTTTTGTGCATTCACTCTCAGAGAATAGGACATCCAGGCTCTCGCCCCACCCAGCAAAGTACACACAGTCTACTTCCTTCACATGATTTAAAGAAACAAACATGCAATGCATTCATCGCGGCGTTGGGAGCATGTCACCTTCAACGTTGGCTTTGTGCTTGACTGGCGCGTTTCTGCTGACTCTGGGTGAGTAGAGTGCAGCCGTGTGACTGCTCGTTGCATACTTTCATGTATTCTGCAGTGTCCTTTTATCTAACGCGTGCCATTTCTCTCCTCAGCTCAGGCGACAAGCTCAGAGGAACCGACTTTGCGCGTTCAATGGGCTCATATTTCGGGAAATGTGACTCTGCATTGCTTCGTTCAAGACAATATGAAAGTGGTGATTCACTGGTACAAACAAACTCTGCGACAGAAGCCAAAGAGGGTATCTACGCTCTCAATGCATACCTCAAAGGCCACTCTTCAGAATGACTTTGAGAACAATCCTCGTGTCACAGTGGATACGAACAATACTCTGACAATCTCAGATGTGCAGATTTCAGACTCTGCTACCTACTACTGTGTAACTACCAATTTTAAGGAATTTACTTTTATGGACGGGATCATTGTCCAGGTGAATGATTCCGGTCTGAGCGTCCCGGCTTCGGTCCATCAGTCTGAGAGCGTCCAGCCGGGCGGCTCCCTGACTCTCAACTGCACGGTACACACCAGTATCTGTGATGGGGAGCACAGCGTTTACTGGTTCAGAGAGTCGGAGGAATCTCGCCCAGGGATCATTCACACTGACGGGAGCGGGAGCGACCAGTGTGTGAGGAACGCCACGACACAAACACACACCTGCGTCTACAGCCTATCCCTGGATGGTCTGGCAGCTTCTGAGCGCGGGACCTACTACTGCGCCGTGGCCACGTGCGGTCACGTTGTGTTCGGAAACGGCACCAAGTTGGACTTTCCACGTAAGTAACAGTTGAGTTGACTGGTTCAGATGTCGACTGTCAAACCTCCACCCCTTCATGTTGTTGGAAAAAGTCACTGTTAGCCCGTAGTTGTAGTGTGAATATGGGCACTGTTGAGATAATGCTAACGCTTTATTTTGGCAGTCTGGGTTTATGGGCAATCTCAACCATGGACCATCAAAAGACCAAAAAACAACGTTGCCATGACCACTAGGTCACCACTATCACAAGCTATGAGAACTGATCTTAAATGGCCACTTTGGACAAACACAACCGTTGTAACACTCTTCAACTTGAAAAGGCCGTGACTGTTGACCAGTTAAGACAGAATTGCCTAAAAACTCTTTACTTCATAGAACTTTGACGATGATCAAGAATAAGCACAAAGAAGTCCCCAGTGGTGGACCCATTGTTCCCATTTTGATATTGGGCTAGTATACATTAATTGGTTAGTGCATGGTAGTATGTATGTATGTGTGTGTCTGTGTGTATGATGTTTGTGTATCTTTAAAGCTCATTTCTATTGCTGGACAATTACACCTTGAGAAATTGGGAAAACGTAACCTAAGGATGGAATGTTTGCATCATTTTGTTAAAGGAGAGGACATGTTTTACCGTCGTCCAGCTGTTGTTGCCCTGATGGTGTTCAACTGCTTTTTTGGGATGGCGACACTTCTGCTGTTGCTCGCACTCTATAAGAGTCGGAGGAAAGATGCCCACGGTACTTAAAGCAATGAATTATTGCAATAATTTGGTGGATCTGCAGTAAAAGTAGCTGATAATGGTGAATGTGTTTTGCATTTCAGCCGTATCCAGATCCAGCGATGAATACACCGTTGTCTACCAGGTGATCCATTTACATCTTTTAGCTTGTCATGACTTTGTGTGTGTGTGTGTCTTCATTTATTGGACAAAACATGCTTTCACTGGAAATTCTAAATCTGCATTCACTGCATACACTAGAGACACTTTTAGACTGGCTGAAATTAAGTACCAAAGCTGAATTTGCGTGAAAAAAACGTATAATAATGTTTTTGGGCCTCTGGCAACTAAATGAAATTGTGTCAAATACTCCATAGAAGGTGACCTTTAAGTGTACTGGTAGGACAATCGGAAAATCCCTGTTTCCTAACAATTTGCACTTCAATGTCTTCCAGACCACCAGTGCTGCACCTCCGATGCCGTCCCCCAGACCCCGCAGTAATCCCGTTCTACTACCACACAGTAGCAATTCTGTGGTGTACTCTCACATATGGCACTGACTGCTGATAAGAAAATCCACTTCATTTTTTGCTCGTATGCTAAACAGACAATATAAGAATAATGCAATAAAGAAGAAAGCATAATTTTTTCCTGTTTTTTTAACTTAGCACTCTAATGTGCTTTCAGTGATACTCAACGGTTGACTGGGTTAGATTTCGGGGGAAGGTTCATCAGGGGTAGTTAAAACTTAAAATGGTTCATTAAGAGTTCCCAACATTGTTTTTGCTTGGGCCGAAGCATTAAATGTGGCATCAAAGGAGTTAGGGTTTTTAAAATGTACAAAATCCTGAAAAGCATGATGGTAGTTTTCATCAAATGATAATGATATAAAGAGAACAGGATGTTGTTGGTGTGTTAAAAACCACACTGTCTTAAACAGTTGCCGTTGTGGTGAACTAATCTGCCATTCACTGTGATTCTTTGGCCTTACACACCTACAATGGCAACAAAATGGCAGCACCTCTGACTTCCTTTGTGTGACCTACTTCTTAAGTTTCAGAGGACTGTTGTGGGCCTGCAACCACTTCCTCAACCCCCCATTACCAAATTAGGACATTAATAAATGTCAACAAAAGGTTTGTGCTTGTTCGTAGTTAGTTTGAAGCATATCATTTTAGGTGAAAAGTTGATATTGTGGTCATTGCGGAAATGTATTTATTCCACTTTTCTATTACTATTTATGATAACCATTTGGTATTAATGTTTCATCTATCAATGTGCACATGAGAACACCTTTCAGCCGTGGTTTTGGGGTCAGTGATGAGCAGATGAAGGCTGCCAAAGTGCTGTTAAACTCAGGTCTTAAGCCATTTTAGGACACTCAACGCTCTTCACTGCTTTGCTGGTTTCAAACCGGATGTCATTGTTTTGCTGCAACACAAAGTGCACCTTGAACGTTTGAGTAGACCACAGGAAGCACTTTATTTTCATCATCAAAACAAGACATCATGTATATAAAAGTATTTGATGCTGTACAATAAAGCAGTGAGAAACAAAGGTTGAAATGTGGAATCACTTTGCAAAATACGTGTTGAGAGAGCGTGTCTTTGTAGTTCTTTAAGACAAAAGCAAACGTTGGGGGCGACCACGCAGTTGAGAAACAACAAAGAAGGCAGACAAACAGGAAATGAGCTTTGAAAATAGCACATCAACGCCATCAGACAGTCTTGACTGCAGACGGTCTGAAAAACTAGCTTGATGTTTGTACTTGAAACACATGTAGGGTAGCTCATCTCAAACTCACAAACAATAGAGGTTTGGCGACTGCAGAATGATTCCAGGTTAGGTCGTTGATACTTTAGCAATGTTTACAGGCACAGGCCAAATGGCATACCGTCACAAAGACAAGCACAGTTAAGAACTAGTTTGATGTTTGTACTTGAAACACATGTAGGGTAGCTCATCTCAAACTGACACTAAGAATAGAGGTCTAGCAACTACAGAATGACTCCTGACTAGGTTATTGAGACTTTAGCAACCTTTACGGGCACAGGCCAAATGGCATACCGTCACGAAGAGAAGCACAGTTAGGACCCTGCCAATGGAAAGCCACACCAGCATCCTCATGTGCGTCGGGTGTCCATCATCGACGAGCAGCGTCCCCCCGCTCCCGTACAGTATCTCCCCGCACGAGACCACGGCGCAGTAGTACGTCCCGGCATCCACGGCGCTGACGTTGGTCTTCTGGAAATGGTAGACGCAGCGGCGGGGAGGATCGGTGGCGGCAGCAGCGGCATCGCAAGGGTCCGCCCGGCTCTGGAGGATCCCCTGGCTGGACCCGTGCTTGAACCAGTAGATGCTGTGTTCTTCCTCGCAGGTGCCCGGTTGCACGGCGCAGTTCAGGGTCGCCGAGCCCCCCGGTCGGACGGTCTCGGACCCGGGACCCGAGGCAGTCTGCTTGTGGGCGGCTCCTAAATAAATCACTTTGAGTCAGATGGAAAACAAAATACATTGATGTGTGTAAGACTCGATAAAAGCGGGTTACCGGTGACGCTCAGAAAGATCCCCTCTCCGAACTCCATCCGGTTGGAGTGCGAGCTTCCACAGAAGTAGAACGCCGAATCGGAACACCGGACGTCCGAGATGTGCAAGTGGTTGGTGTCGTCTACCCTCTCCACGGAGAAGCGAGGGTACTTCTCCAACTTCTGGAAGCCGCTGCCCAGCTTGTCATACTTGTAGAGGCTGGAGAGGAGCTCGGGGGCCTTTCCAAACGTCTGCCGGTACCAAGAGAAGTGCATTGTCACGTCGCTGTTGTGGAAACAGCGTAAGGTCACGCTGTCCCCAACGCTGGCTGATGCAACCCCGCTGTCCTGTTTGAGACTCGCGGACCGGGTCGCCGTGAGCACACTCACTGGGTGCGAAAAAAAAAAGGAAAGAAATGTTTGTTATCTTAGGGGGGAAAAAAGATCACGGCCGTCTTTGTCCTTGCAATCGTTTCAGGCGACTTACGGCGACTTACATGCTCCGCAGAGAACCATGAACACGCGCATCGTCTCGGAGGTCCTGACTGAGGAGGTTTGAGCAAAAGAGCAAACGGCAGCGTAAAAAATGGGGTCAGATGTGATTGGCTGGTTGGCGCGTTGCACTTGTTGCAATAGGAAGTGACTAAAGAGGTTGGCTTTTTTATCTGGCAGGGGAAATTCTAAGATGTCCGTGTTCCTCCAAGGACCCTCAAATTACGACGCAAATGGGTCAAACTTTTTGTTTTAAAACGGGACAAACCTCTGTCCTGGCTCCTCCCACATTCAGGTCCCACTCCATCTATCTATCTATCTATCTATCTATCTATCTATCTATCTATCTATCTAACCAACTCTATCTATCTATCTGTCTATCTGTCCCACTCTATCTATCTATCTATCTATCTATCTATCTGTCTATCTATCTATCTATCTATCTATCTATCTATCTATCTCACTCTATCTATCTATGTATCTGTCTATCTGTCCCACTCTATCTATCTATCTATCTATCTATCTATCTATCTAGCTATCCCACTCTATCCATCTATCTATCTATCTATCTATCTATCTAGAAGCAAACCAGGAAGTACCGACCCAGACACACGCGAGGTGAGTCCAACGTCACCAACAAATCACTAACCAAGCTAGCTTTGTGGCGACTATTGAGCCATTTTTTCAACATGTTTTTGCAGAATCTTTGTCGGGACGACGTGAACTACGTGGCCCTGAATTTCAGGAGACGCAACCACCGGCACATTGTGTATGCTGCCACAAGGTAGAGTCAGGAAACAACTGGAACTGCAGCTCAAACTGGAATGATGGTTGCGTATTGTAACCCTGGATTCCATGAGTAAGTGCATTGTTTGTGATGGGGGGAGGGGGCACATTGGTGCCAATCCAAGCATTGGATTATCAACTGATTATTTGTTGATGTATTTCATGGTGTGTGGCAATATATTGGAGGGACATTTTTGAAAAGGGAATAAATACAAGGGTTTTTGTAACACATATTTCTGTTTTCAGGTCATGTTTGAGTTTGAGTCCTTGTATGAAAAAAAGTGTGTGTGAGGCAGGCAGGGCGGGGTGGCAATAGAAATGCATCATTGTGAAATGTGTTTGCGCAACCAGACGTGAGGACGGAAGGCAACACTGGCCGCGGAAGCATCTGAGCCTCACCACAGTGGCAAACTCGAAGCCTCGCCCCTCTTCGTATAAAACCCCCGCGCAGAGGGACTCTGAAAACAAAATGAGGACCTCCGCCGTCGTCGCAGCTCTGCATCTCTTCAGCCTCTGTGAGTACCGACACGGATTTGTTGTTATGTTAGGGTGACCATATTTGAGTTAGCAAAAAAGAGGACACTTTCGGGGGGGGGGGGTTGGGCTTCCATGAAAACAAACCTTACAGGGTCTTCCCATAGTCTGCTGTCAGGTCAGTGGAAAATACCAACACTGTTACACATAAAACTATGCATTATTATGATCATTTTGACTTTCATTCCCATATTTGTGGAAAGGACAACATGAAATACAATGAAATTCCTTTAGATTCAATTATTTGCAAGACTGATACTGGAATTACATACAGACTATAGGCTGAGATTTGTTAGTCCTTAATGTTTTTTCTCCGTAATAATCCTTTAATTGAACACACAGCTGCTCAATCCCTTCTTCAGGGCGTTGCAGCTTTTGTATTAAAAACGTCCCGGGTGCAAGCGGTGGTTTGAAGTTGGAAATCCCGCCCGGACACATTTTTAGGTCCTGTCCGGGTAAAAGAGGACGCCTGGTCACACCAGCGAAGCACATGTCTAATTCAGTAATCGATCTGTATGTTTGAGGCTGGTGTTCGGTCGCCGAGCACCAGCGGCTGGACGCCCGGCTGGGAGAAGACGTGACGCTGCAGTGCGCCAACCTCTCCAAAATCCCCACGCAGACGGAGTGGTTCAGGGTGGCCGGGGGCGGCGGCCCGGTCAGCTGCATCTCCTCCATGTTCGAGTCTGAGGGGGACGTCTCCTTCTGCAGGGGCTTCCAAAACGCCCGCTTCCAGATGCACTCCAACTTGTCCAGCGTCTTTCTGAGCATCAAGCGGGTGGAGGCGTCCGATTCCGGGGTGTATTTCTGCGGGTTCTTCATCGACAGAAACACGATTCTCAGCGATCCAATAGAGTTAAATAATGGAGGTGAGTTTTTGTTGCTGTCGATGCAGTGTCAGGTGATGTGAAGACTTAATCCAAAATTGTGATCCAATCCTTTACTTTAGTTGTAGTTCTTACTGACCAAAGTGATGACACGACTACAAAAGTGGCCGCGATCACGACGGTCTTGGCTCTGTCAATGGGCTTCATCATCCTTCTTCTGGCTGTTAGGAACAAGAACCTTCAGGCGGGTAAGAGGGGGGTCACATCTTAAATCTCTCAATCTGTCATCAATTGTTAACTCACCAAACGCTGAAATGTCGTCTCTCTTGTTATGCAGCTGCTAAGAAGCGAGAACAAAACCAGGTGAGCCTCCTTTAATATGACACTTCTGATCATTTGTGCAGCAGGTGGACTCATCTGATGAGCTTAGAAGGGATTTCTCTTTATTTCCCTGATGTGAGAAGGTGTATTTTTATTTATTTAACATATTAACATGCTCACCTTCCCTCTATGAAGACTTTGGACAAAGCAAAACACTCTTTGTCTTCTTTTAGCGGTAAATGCTAATGTAAGCTAGCAGAAGGGACAATGCTGCCCCTACCGTTAAAACTGAGCCTTGGCTGAGCACCTTTGCTTCTTCTATAAATGGGGAATTAGCGGTGCATTGCGCTAGCATTGTGGAATTGGAACAGTAAGGTGAGCAGACGTTAAAGCTTTTCACGAAAATGTCCCTGATTTCAGCGTTTTGTGATTGAGAGAAACAAAAAGTTGCGTGTTGACGAGAACAATGGTTATCACGATACCCGGGAAGGAAGCACGAGTAGCGTGTTGCGCGCAGACAACAGTTATTACGGTAGTAGCGTAGGAAGCAGAAAGCACGAGTTAGCATGTTGCGCGCACACAACACTTATTACGGCAATTTTCTCCTCTCTCTTTTACAGACTCTTGTTTCGGACTGTTTGAATTCCTCCGTGCTGAGCTTCTTCCCCCAAGCCCTGACACACCGGGGGGCCGCGGGCGAGAGAGAGCTGGAAACCCACGTCATCTACACTCCCACCAAGCTTTGACACTTTAAGGATATTCTAATAATAATGATTGTAATTATATAAGAACACATTGAGTTTGTATAAGGCCTTTCAAAACACCCAAGGTCGCCCCACAGAAGATGGCGGTGGGTTTTGAGGGTCATTAAAAAGGGTCCAAGGTCGGGGCGATACGTGCATCTTCTACTGTTTCGACTCTTGGTTTCTGCCTTTGAACGCCTCTGATCATAATGTGGCAGGAAATGCGAGAGCTGAGGGGGGGTTGGGGGGGGGGCTAACAGGCAGAGGATGGCAGGCGAGCGAGTGACTGCCTCGACAGGAAGGACGGCGCGCTGTGGTCTGAACTGAAACGTGGTGGAGTGTCGGCGTGAACTTTCCATGCGTGTGGTCCTCGCTCGCTCTCGTGCGAGGCCCTGCAGCGACGCAGAGGAGCTCGTTTGAGCGTCGTCGTCACAGACTGATACGCAGACCGCAGAGCGCCGAGACCCCGAACATCAAAGGAATCGCAACACAGAACTTTTGAATTGAGATGAACTGGACCGCAACAAACAAAGCCTCTGCGCTGTTTTTATCAACGCAGCAGAGCGATGCTACTATCAGTGAGCACGTCTTTGTGCAGCTGTTATTGTTTGCATCACATTTGTATTTTTTTTTATTATTTATTAATTTCCCTTGAATGTTCAAATTTGAACAAAAACGAAATGAAAATGAAGAATGTAACTTTATGTAACGCATAAATAGATATATATAGATATAGATATACATCAATGAAGAACTCTGTGTATTAAATATATCAATATATAAAGTATTACTGTTGTTTTCTGTTGACTGTGTTTCCCACACACTCCCCTATAGAAGCAGTGCTGGAGCCTCACCACAGGCTTTTGCGATGCAACAAGTGTCACCCCGCC
>CAESWR010001007.1:298047-314830 GCA_903171835.1 Mullus surmuletus
CCCCCCGCCCCGCCCCCCTCACAACTGAGAGTAAGGGTACTTGTGTTGCCGTCACTGCTTTTTTTCTTCTTTAAATAACAATTTCTGGTACTGATGCAAGAAGGGGCGAGGCTCTGTGCGCTGCTTCCCTCCCTGTTAATTACGCGTTTAGCTCTAAAGTATTTTGACATCTTATCATGGCCATTCTGATTCTTTAAATAATTCACCTGTAATAGTCCGCCACAGTTGGAATCCCATCACTTTTTAATCGCCGTCTTATATTATGAAACAGCAGCCTCGGGAAATCTCAGAATCCTTGATTGTTTTTGTGTTTTTGTGTGTGTTTTTGTGTGTGTGTGTGTGTGTGTGTGTGTGTGCGTGCGTGTGTGTGTTTTCTCCTTCTCCTTCTCTTACTCTCGTGATTTCATTGAAGGAACAACAGTGTGAGATGAAAGACACATTGTGGAAGTAGAGATAAGTGGCATGTCTGGTTATAATTAGGCATGTGATATTTACTAGTTCCCCTCCAGTGGCAGGGAGCTGTGCGGCGCTGATAAGAGGAGTTTATTCACAGCTCTCGTCGCCGTTTCACTGTAGAAGCACATCTTCACACACACCCGAGACTTGACTCTTTGTTTTCTCGCTGACGGAAAAAAAAAAACCCCTCTGTTTATGTGTGTCTGTTTTCGCTCTTCCAGATTTGTAAATTCTTTGTCGCGGCGGCGTTTTGACTGAAATCCACCGATTGGTTGTGTGGGATTGCGGCGTTTTATTTTGAAGGGCTGTGACCCCCTCCCCCGGGCTTGGTCTCGTGTCAGCGCTGCCTGACGTACACGGCGTCTGACGCAGATCCACCGGCAGCCACCTCAATTTCGTAACTCTGCCGGGATGTAGGTCAAATCCATAACACCCCTGTCGTATGCGATGTACCCGGGAGAACAGTGGAGCTGCTGTGGTTACGTCACGCGGGACAGTAACGTCAAAGATGACAAAAAGTCTGAATGATGTCGAGGTGAAACAGCCGGGGCATTTGTTTTATTTGTTTGATATTTTAAGGACTGTGAAATTCTGGGTCGAATATAAAATTCATCAAAGTCATTAAAGCTTACAGTCATTAGCTGATTGTGTTGTTAAGGCTTGCGTCAGTGAATGTTGCCTTACTTTCTGGCTGTCAGCAAGCCAAGTTCTGATAAATAGCTGTTTGTTTTTCAAGCGAATATCTCAAGGATTGGATCATTCCAGCTTCTCAAATGTAAGAACATTACTTTGGAGTATAATTTAAGAAAGCTTTTGCTGAAACCATTTTTCACTGTGGTTAAATGATCAATTAAGGAAATATATTAGTGCTGTGATTTGTTTTGTCGTAGCTGAAGATTCTGGAACAGTCAGCCGAGGACTACAGGTGTGTTTAAACTAAAGTCAGTAAACAGTTTTTGGTAAATACTGAATGTTGAGACGATGCCTGTCGGAAATCCGCCATATGTGTGGTGGTTTAAAGGAACGTTAGATATTGCGCTCATCTGAGTATTCACATATGAACATAAATAGATTCCACACACATCAACGGATTTTTATTTTTTTGGGCGGGTGGTAGCTTAAATGCACATATTTCGACTGACCTATTTTCATGGAATGCTGCTTAAAATCTCCTCTCCATGCGCTCCGTGCACACGCCCGGTGAATTTTAAGGGTTAGTGTACAAAGCATATGACCTTTGTGTTCTGTCCTTTATCAGTAATGCCCCTGACACACAACATTAGATGATCTGATTTGTGAGAAGGAACTATAAATATACAAAGAGACATTTTAATCTCGGGTCTCTATCAAGCTCAGTTTAAGCAGACATGCAATCAGGCTGTAACACAAGAGTGTGATTTGTTTTTCTTGGGCGGGCACGCCACACAGAGATCCCCCGCATCTCCTCACCCCCCACCCGAGCACCGACATTTTGCACCTTTATGGTCCGCCCCGGCCGTCATTCTGCATTATGTTTGGTGTTCATGCTGATTCTTCTTCTAACTCTGCCCACGTTTAAAAATGTGCAATTTGAACCCCACAGAAACCAGCACCTGCAGGAGATGTCAGAGTGACTCAGGTAGAGCTATCCTCTCTTCTGGGCTGCAGCATCTCTTGGCTTGTGACCCACACGCACACATCCCGGGGAGGAGGGGATCTGCCCACTCCCTCCATCTCCACCTGTCCTCCGTCTCGCATCCTTCCATCCATCCTCTCCCCCCCTCCTCTGTCCGCTCGTGTCTGGTGTTCCGCCAGAGGTCACGGAGTGAAAATTCTGTCAAACTAGCCATGTAGGAAATGAGCTGCATTGTTTTAGCAATGCAGATAGACAGCAACTTGAATTCATTTAGATTCAATATAAAATGTATTTTAATGGCATATCTGAGAGGATTTGGATTTCTTTGAAATGTGTAAGTAGTTATTCCAGGCCTGGTTTTGGTTCAGGGTGATTTTTGTCTCTGCAGGGCATGTTTGAGTTGTTCTGCCTTCAAGCTGTTGAGACTAAAGCCCATTTGATATGCTCTTCTCTGAGAAGAAGTTGGCTGAACAGAGAGGGGCAGGACGGGGGATATCATTGACTGCTTAAATGGCTTCCATTACACTCCTGCAAAAAGCATGACTTTCCTTTTTATTCTTTCGCAGGGTTTTCTTATTATCCCTCCATATTTGTCTTTTTTGCATAATATTCTGTGCCCACGCAGACGTACCTGCCAGTGTTTTTTTACAGATGTTTTTTTTGATCATCCCACACATTGTCTCAGAGGGCTTCTATGTCTATTGCTGCGGTGTTCATGCTCAGAAAGTCTAATTTCTCATTTAGTATTTCCTCCTTTTTTGTCTGTGCTGTTTATCAACAGCGAGTACAGTGGGGCTGCATGCACGGTGTCACGTGTCTCTATCAAAGCCCGGCATGACCTGCGTCGCTTCTGCAGGGGAAAACACTGAATGGAAACAAGGTGCTAGTGCAGTTTACTGCTGAAACGGGGGACAGGAATTTGATGTGACATTTCGAAATTTCCCTCAGGTTTAATGAAGTATCAGTTTTTTGGGTCGTTTAATGGCGAGGTGATGTGAGGATGCAGAGATGTGAGCACCATTGGAAAGTTACACTCAAGTTTGCTGTTGTGGAGGCAAAAGGGACGTCTCTAAGTCAAGCGGTTCAGCGGCTATAAGACAGACCTTCGTGCGTTCCATGTTGCCAAAATCACTGTCGATCCAAAGTAAAAGCCCACAGCTGCTAGATGAGCCCGTATCACAGATGGCAATATTATGAAACAGTAATGCGGTGCCACGGTCGTAATGGGACAGAAGCACTTCCTCAGCACTAAATTTTACTTTGCTGCTGCAGTATTCCCCAAAACAAGTCCAGAGCAACCTGATAGGTTTTCCCTGCTCTGAAACATCTTTGAGTTTTTCCCGTTTTTCAGATTTAATTAGCAGAAACACACTCATAACTGTGGTTGTTTTTGTAGCAGAACAAAGCGCAGAATGAACGCTGCAGGTTTTTCTGCTATCAGGAGAAAAGGCTGAATGCTCCCGTTCCAGTTTACCATTGTTTACGCATACATCCTTAAGATATAACAGTACTGTATATACTCAGATTTATTGAAATATTGATATTTGAAATGGAACTAATGTGTTACTCATAATATTCACTAGTTTTTTGGTCGCATATTCTTGGCTTTCTACGCTCATATTTTAGCGTAATTCCAAAAATGAGATAACAAACATAATTAAAAATGATTCAGACTAATTTAATGGTGCAGTGAAAATCTGAAAGGTGCGTTTAGCAAAATGTAAATAAAGTATAGCTTCTAATATCCGCTTTTGACGACGTGTCCTGTTCCGGTGATTTAAAATGTCACATCTTAGACTTGAAAGCGCAGAGTTTAACCCAGACTGAGCCGCCTTGCGTCTTTCCCGTGTTTGCACAAAGACAAGTTTTTTATCCCAAAGTGTCCCCGTGCTTAAATTCTGTCGAGCTCTGCTGCCTTTTATCCACAGAGAGGATGTCACGAGCGACAAAATTAACGACTGAGCAGCAGGGGGAGAATAAAATGTGTTGGGTGAAATTACCATTTCATTGGATGTGAGCTCACTTTACGACTGGCATTTGACATGCGCTGATACGGAAAAAGAGTTCTTTTTGGTGGCTATGACTAAAAGTCTGCCTCTGTCGTCATATTGCGACAGCCCTTTCTTCCCACAGACAGGCAAGGACTCTCTGACACTCCCCACCACCACACACACACACACACACACACACACACCACCGCAGTATTCGGGTCTTACATTTAAAATGCATCAGGTGTTTATCAACAAAGAGGGGTCGCCATCTTGCAGCTAACCAAATTACGACGGGTGGGCGTGCATTCAAAGTGTCCTGGAATCAGACAGTTAGCAATCTGTCATGTTTTTAACTGGCAAACGATATGCTCGGCAGCAGAAGGCTTTTACCACACACAGATGCTCGCACACACACGGCACTGTCAGAGTTCATCGTAATTAGCATTAGGGTTTCCTTGTAAAAGAGGACTTGTGCACACACACTCCGTCATTAGTTAATGGGCCTTGCAGGCTTTTTACCAGGGCTTTACTCTCCCTTTCTGCTGCTCCCCCCACAGCGGCCGAGGTGAGGTGAGAAAGAGCCGAGCCGCCGCCGCCGCCGCCGCAGCCATCGCTCATCCATACAGCATTAAATACAGCCTGGATGAGGAGGGTCCATATGTCTCTGGGCATCACTCAATTAAAAGCCGCGGCTTCTCAGAAATCGAGCCGTTCAAGCAGCCGTGCTTCCAGGAGCGTTTCTGTGAAAAAAAAAAAAAAATCAGCTTACTGTATATATTCTCTCTCTCCGTTGGCAGGAAAGAGGTCAAAGCCCATTAGAGGGGAGTCTAATGACACGTTGATGCAACGCGGTGGCTGCGAGCTGCACAGCGGAGGGTGGGAGAGTTAGAATTTACAGGAAAGGATGGGGCGATAAGCCTGGATCAGTTCAATTAGAAGATATATTTATATATCTTTTTTTTTTTTTTTTAGACCGCACCAATTTCTCAGACGTCCAGTCACAGTAAACAGTGATGTCATTTCCACAAATACTATTGACCCTGGCAAAGAGCTTTTCCCCCACGTATGCATTTGTGTAACTGCCAGCAGCTGCAGAATGACATGCTGATTTTCTATTTTTCGCAATTCAGTTGAACTTTGTATGATGGTGGAATGCATAGAATGTTATATCCATTTTTTTTAAAATCTAAAAACAAACACATCACTCACAGGCACTGTGAATCTGGATAAGATGGCACTGAATGCTGTAGATAAGCTTACACACTGTAGCTACAATCTCCCCACTTTCCCACCCAACTGTAAACTGTCATGTCAACACATTATCAAATAGCGCTGCTGTCGAGCAGAGCTGCTACTTGATCCTCCATGGTGGATACCAGGCCGTTTGTCTATACTCACCGTTTAATATTCATACTGCATGCAGAGACGCGAGAAAAACATCCGCGCCTCCCCCTGTGAGCACCCCCACCCCGCCCCCCCAAAAAATCTGTTTGATCTGTGGCAGACTCTCCTAAAAAGAAACGCCGTGGTTGTTTTCTGATATTGTAAATCAATCTGTGTGCAGAAATTCACGGGGTGTCGCGCCTCATGCAATTCTTACCTCATCTGCCTGCCTCCTCGCCGCTTTATTTGATCACGAGCCTGGCGGACTGATGCGAAGACACCACAGAACCGGCGATTTAAAAAAAAAAATAATAATTTTAACAAACAGTGGTTGACCTTGTGTTTGTCTTTGCCGCGTGGAACCGGCGGCGGAAGGAGCGTTTGAACTGGAGCAAACAAAATGCTAATGAACGCAGAGATGAAAGGGGACAAAGGCGGCAGGTGCGACGGGACGCACGCGAGGGGGAGGCCTCTCCCGCGCGCCGTCACGTTGTTGTTGGCGGGGTGTAGTTTAAACGGGCTGATTGTAAGAGAACTTAGCGGACAAATCACATCATGACGGAGGAATGTGGGCGTGGGCAGAAAGGGGGAGCGAGAGCGAGGGGCCGCGTGGTAGCGTGGCCGTGTGATGGTGTTTTAACACGAGAGTTGAAAACAAGGTCACGGCCTGTACCAAGCGTGCTAAATATGCCCGCCGCCCTGAGCGGACCATCACTCCATTATGAATGGCTCCTGGCCTTGGCAGCTTGTTATGTTTGGCGGCTCGCAGCCACACTGATATGATAAGTCACCGCGACTCTCCTTTCTCCTCTCTTTCGATTATCTGTCTCCCTGCATCAGAGCGACACCATCGCCGGGCGCTCGTAGCTGATCTGTAAGGTCTAAATGGTGGGTTGCCAGTTGAGGAGACAGTCCCTCAGTGTGGAGGTGGTGATTTAGTGGGGAGATAAGCTCCCTGTAATGGCAGGGTGGAATAATTCCTCTTAAACGAGGAGGCTTGGCTCTCTCCACCCTCTGGAAGAAACCGCTCTTCTGTTGTGCTTTTCATTCCATTCCTCCCATCTTCTTTTCTTTTTTTGTCGGTTCATGTCAGCGTGCGCTCTCAAAACCTGTTAGTGGCACGATCCGAACTGTCTTGAAATAGCATCAAAAAAGACATTAAATGATGAACATGACGACCTTTTTGTTTTAACAAGCGGAAGTTCAACAAAACAACTTTGCGCAATCACAGGCGGATTGTTAAGATAAGCAAAAATAAAGATATTGGCCTGACAAAGACAAGTTGATTGGCAGGGTGGCGGGTGGGGGGGGGGCAATCAAATAAAATTGGCACATCATTAGCACAAGAAAGAGAATATCTCCCCATTAAGAAGATGAGAGGCTGCCGAGGCTGATGAGTCCTCAGAGATACGCGATGACACGGCAAGTGCGAAGAGGAATAAAGCGAAGGAGAGTGAAGATATCACGGCGTCTCACTTCCGTCTTCAGATTCTATCTGCGGCCCCCATCGCTCTGTCTACCTCTCACGCTCCATTTCAGCCTTTCCCTCTCTGTGGCAGGGAGGGAGGAAAAAAATCCAGCAGATACATTTCAGTTGATATTCCACACTGCTGGTAGAGATGGTGTGATTACAGCTGTTGTGAAATCCACACAGGCAAATAATCAATGCGGGTTTTATTGAGTTAGGCCGCCCCCTGGAGGATTTAGCTGTATCTTCAGGCAGAACGCCCCCGGGGACGAGAGCAAGCCAGATGAAAACAAGAGAAATTCAATGTCATCTTGTGCATTTAAGAAGACAAACGGCCATTAATAAACACCCAGTCAGACATTCGCGCAGGCAAATATGTGCGTGTTTGTGTGTGTGTGTGTGTGTGTGTGTGAGCGCGTCGAGGGAGAGACTAACACGTGTGCATATGTGCCTGTCTGTGTGTTTTCCCTCGCAGCCCTGCTGTCGTCGTGGTGCGAGGAGCTGGGTCGTCTCCTCCTGCTGCGTCACCAGAAGAACCGGCAGAACGAATCGCAGGGAAAAGTCCCCATGCAGCCCAGCATGAACAGCATGAAGCCGGGCCTCACGCACAGGTCAGTGGGAAACACTCCGACAACAACAAGCCCACTCCACTGCGACCCGTTTTCCATCTTACAAGCATACAAAATTGGACAGAGTATTAGCTGTTTCTACTCATTTGTCCCCCCCCCTCCTCCCCTCCCCCATCAAATGTGCACAACAGATACACATTAATTTTTAATACCACCGGTTATCGTCACTTGGCCACTCGGTGCCATCTGTCAGTTGCTGCAGCTGAGAGGAGCCAACAGACTTAAGCCTTTTAGCAGGCATCAAAAACACTCTCAGAAACACAATCTGCATGAATTTCTCATCATCTGATTTTTTTTTTTCCTTTTTGGAGGCATGTGTTGATTTACTTTGGAATTAGTTTGGGGGGGCGGGGGGGGGGTTCCTGGTAATTGTTTCGCCATAGTTTGCAGTGTTGTTTTTTTTTGAACTGCCTCAATAAATCACAGATTTAATTGTAGCCTGGTTTGCACTTTTAGAGTCACTTCTTTTTCTGTGATCTATTAGTGCCACTCATGCAAGGAATTATTTTTAATTAAACCAGAAACTGACCATCTTTTTTTCTGTCTCATTTCTCTCCTTTCCGCCTGAGAGAATTTTTAGATAATGCGTCATAAAAGTGGAGTATTTCTCCGCAGTATCTTCAACAGACAGGTTGCAGTCGCGGGTCACTCCTCATTAAACTGTTATCTTGGATTGAGTGCTGATGTAATACACACACACGCCGACACACACAGGATTTCCATTGTTTGGCAAAGAAGCAGAATTAATTTGAGGGGAACTGAGGTGATTTAGGGTGGAACAACAAACCGGCAGGGACGAGAGCTGTGAAGTCATGTTTTTGGAGAATAAGAATGTGCTTGTGTCGCTCTCGGAGAAGAGGAATATGAAAGCCCGGTGTTAGCCAAGAGTCCCGACTGCGTCTGCTGAGGATCTTGGGATAATGTTGTGCCTTTATGAGGAAATATTGAACATGTCGTTCATTCCAAGAGCTAACCTCCAAGTGAAAACAAGCTGCTCTCCAAAAACAGCAGTTTCTTCCCACTCCACTGGCTACTTGCCTGTCCCTGTGAGGATTTAGTTTGTTCATTATATGGAGCCGACTCTCAGATTTTGCCCCAGCATTTGTTTTGAATCAAAATACTGAACATTCCCACTGCATATAGATTTTCCAACGACTCATCATATGGAATTTTGCTTTGGCTTATGATTGCTTGCAGCTCGTCCCCTCCATGCAGAACCCTGGATGACAAAAACATGTTTTGAAATCGAACGCCCAACATTTCCAATTGCTTAACATTCTGGCACCGAGAATTCCCAGAATTATTCACATTTTTGGACCGATATGCAACTCTCTTGGCTTCTCCGTCGGCCATCTCCTCTGCCAGTTGAAACTTCAAATGACATTAGGTTTATGTTTTGATCTTCTCTCCAGTGATGGATCCTTTCCCTATGACTCGGTCCCCTGGCAACAAAACACTAACCAGCCCCCTGGGTCATTGTCTGTGGTTACAACAGTGTGGGGCGTGACCAACACATCACAGAGTCAGGTACGTCCTCACAGAAGCAGACTTTGAGCCGGTGTTCACATCCCTTATTGCACAATCAATAATTTGCTTCCTTTTTTTCTGAAACACCCTTGACATTTTGTTATTCTTGTGTGACCGATCCAGGTGCTGGGTAACCCGATGGCTAACAGCAATAACCCCATGAATCCTGGAGGTAACCCCATGGGATCGAGTATGTCTGCCAGTGCAGCAGGGCTCAACTCGCCCCAGTTCAGCGCTCAGCAGCAACAATTTCCTACCAAAGGAGGCTCCAACCAGCCGTACATGCAGCAGGGCATGTACAGCAGACCCGGCTACCCTGGAGGTCCTGGGGGATACAGCGGAAGGTAAGAGCCTAGATAGGACTTTTGTGTTTTCTTTTCTTTTCTTTGAAAGCCATAAAATGGTGATAGTTATACCATGTGCTCTGTTTTCTGTACAGCTACTCTGGAGGCCCCAACCCTCCTCCGGGAGGCATGGGGATGACCTCCCACACACGTCCGGCTGGTGATTTCACACAGCCGGCTGCAGCCGCGGCCGCCGCTGCTGTCGCTGCCGCGGCTGCAACAGCCACGGCCACAGCAACAGCCACCGTGGCAGCCCTCCAGGAGACCCAGAATAAAGACATGAACCAGTATGGACAGGTAAAGTGGCGAGCAACTGACCTCTCAATGTGGGGTGTCCACCAGGGCTTCTCATGTTATATAGTTTTTCCAAATACATACATGAATATGATTTATTTTTCCAATTTTAGTGAATTTTGCTGACAGGCTTTTTCTTTGAAATGACTAAAGAACTCAAAAAAAAAAACCAAGACATAATAACTTGTAAGTACTCATGGTACATCAAAAATATGGTCTCAACTGATTTTTTTGAGTGTCAGATCAATGATGCTTGAATTCTTGAGTGCTTGTGAAATGTGTCTCATTCAATTAAAATATCCACCCGTACAAAGGGTCCCCACAAATTCACTATGTGGGAGTTTGGCACCTATTGAGGGTCAATGAGGGTGTCCAAAACATTGAAAATCCCTGGGATCAAAATTGCAAACATACCTAGAAAGCTATTATCCACCCACTACTACCCCAAAGAAACCTAATTGAAAACTGAAGGCTCTTGTTTTTGCCTGCAGATGTGTTCGTCGTTCCAAATGGGTCCTGCCCAGGCCTACAACAGCCAGTTCATGAATCAGCCAGGCCCCCGAGGCCCCCCAGGTAGTATGAATCCAGGTGGCATGGGTTCAGGCATGAACAACCCGAACATGAGCGGGCCTCCAATAGGCATGAGCCAGGCTCGAACCCCGGGGATGGGGCCCTTTGGCGCTCACGGCCAAAGGATGCCTCAGCAAGGCTATCCCGGAGGCCCGAGACCCGGCATGCCCATGCAGGGGATGAAGAGGCCGTATCCTGGGGAGGTGGGTCCAAAACTCAAAAGACTTGCTCTCTAAAAGAATTTTGCTATCCTCCTTTTTGTATTGAAAACTATCTCTATCTTCTGCCAGGCAAGTTACGGAGGTCAGTACGGACCCAACAGTCAGTTCCCTCCCCAGCAAGGACAATACCCCACGCCGAATGCCTCAAGACCGCTCCCCTCTCCCAATTACCCAGGACAGAGGATGCCAGGGCAGCAGGGGCAGGGACAGTACCCGCCCGGCATGCCCATGGGACAGTACTACAAGGTCTGCTTTCTGAAATGCCACTCCAAATTGATGGTGTACATCCACAGCTTGAGAGGATGACGTCAAATTGTTACTTCCATTACAGCAAGAGCCCTTCAATGGGCAGAGCAACAGCTTCTCCGGGGGCGGATACTCCTACGGACAAGGAAACGGGGTATGTCTCCACCTCCTGTTCAGTGAAAGTTCCCTTTGTTTACTGCACTGTCAAGATGTAAAATTTGAACGGGGTGTGTACGTGAAATGGTTTTGACAGATGTTCTCTTCATTGCCTGTTAAAGCCCCCCAGGCCTGGTAACTACCCCCACTCCCCAGTTCCTGGAAACCCCACACCCCCAATGACCCCAGGAAGTAGTATTCCTCCGTACCTGTCGCCAAACCAGGATGTGAAGCCCCCGTTTCCACCCGACATGAAACCAAATATGACAGCACTTCCGCCCCCTCCATGTGAGTATCTCAGCAGCTTTGAGGCTTCCACTCTGACCTAAAAAAAAAAAAAAAAAAGAAAAAAGATATCTGAATAAAACCTGCCCCTGCTTTTCTCCTCTCCCAGCTAACCCCAATGAAGAGCTACGACTAACGTTCCCGGTCAGAGACGGTGTGGTGCTTGAGCCTTTCCGCTTGGAGCACAACCTGGCCGTCAGCAACCACGTCTTCCACCTTCGACCCTCCGTCCACCAGACCCTCATGTGGAGGTAAAGGCCAACATCCAAGGCTGCACCTCAGTTGTATTTGTATACTTGCGTGTCAGGGAGCATCATTAAATTTTTCACATGACAGAGAAATCCAAAAGATGTGCTGCTTCAAAGGAAATCCCATTTCAGCCCCTCTTAATACACCCCCTGTTGGGTTGGAGTGTGAAATCTGAGGTGTTTGTTTTGCTTGACTTGTGAAGTTCCTCATGTGCAAGAATTATTGAAACTATTGCAAATAATTAATCTACAGCTGCATCTCAATAAATAAGAATATCATAAAAAGTTTGCAGTAGTTGCACTAATGCATTATATAGATCTATTACATACAGATTGAAACATTTCATGTCTTAATTTATTTAATTCCTTCAAAATATAATGATGAAGGCTTACGTTTAATGAAGACCTAAAATTCAGTGTCTCAAAACATTTGAATATTACAAAAGACACATTTTAAAAAGTATTTTTAGTATGGAAATGTTGGCTATCTATATGCACCCAATACTTGGTTGGGGATTTTGGACTTGAACTACAAGAAACTGACTTTTCCACGATATTGTAATTTATTAAGATGCACCCGTATATATGTAAAATTGGACACCAAGTGACCAATTTTTTGCATATTATGTGAACTTATTCAAAGTATATATTGGATTTATTTCTTATTATTAATGAAAATAAGGACATTTTTAACAAAGAATCGTCGCACAAATGTTTTGTTAAAAGCTACTAAACCTTTGTGTCTTCATTGACCTCTCGCCACCGTAGGTCAGACCTCGAGCTGCAGTTCAAGTGCTACCACCACGAGGATCGGCAGATGAACACCAACTGGCCAGCGTCCGTCCAGGTCAGCGTCAATGCCACGCCCCTCACCATCGAGAGGGGGGACAACAAAACCTCCCACAAACCCTTGCACCTGAAACACGTATGCCAGCCCGGGAGAAACACCATCCAGATCACGGTCACCGCCTGCTGTTGTGTGAGTATGATGTACAAGACAGTTAATTATTGCTTTCAAGAAGGAAAAGAAAAAAAAAAACATCAGCTGGTGTGATTTCCACACAGATGATCTGAGTTAGTGTTTGCGTTACGCTACAGAGACGTGACGCTCAGCTGTCTGTTTGTTTTTCATGTTCTTGTGTTGCTTTGCAGTCCCACCTGTTCGTGCTGCAGCTGGTCCACAGGCCATCTGTGCGATCGGTCCTCCAGGGGCTCCTAAAGAAGAGACTCCTTCCTGCAGAACACTGCATCACCAAAAGTACACCTCTTTCTTCCGTTTTTTTCCTCAGTGTAGTTAATATGCACAAGTACATCTTAATTACATGAGCACCTGCGATGCTTTATGGTTCGCTTTAAATATGTATTGAAATATGTTCACTAAGTGGTTCCCTCTGAAACTCCTTTTTTTTTTTTTTTTTCTTCAGTTAAGAGGAACTTTAGCAGCGTAGCAGCCTCGGCAGGGAGCACCACACTCAACGGGGAGGACGGTGTGGAGCAGACGGCCATTAAAGTGTCGCTGAAATGTCCCATTACCTTCCGGCGCATCCAGCTACCAGCGCGGGGGCACGACTGCAAACATGTCCAGGTTTGTTGTGATGAAAAGCAACAGAAATGGGTTGTTTCTGATAGAAGCTGTGTGCTCAAGAATGTTTGTGACAACCTGTTTCGGTGTGTTCTTTGTCCTCCACAGTGCTTCGACCTGGAGTCCTATTTACAGCTGAACTGTGAGAGGGGCACATGGAGGTGTCCTGTATGCAAGTAAGTGAATGTTGTTTTTTTGTGATGAATGACTCTTAAAGATTGGACGAATGCATTAAATCTCTGCTCTTTTCACCTCATTCTAGTAAAACAGCATTACTAGAAGGTCTGGAAGTGGATCAGTACATGTGGGGAATCCTCAATGCCATCCAAAAGTAAGTTCACCGGAAGATGCTCAGTAATGTTTTGAGTGCTTATTTTTTTCCACACACTCCAGTGTTTCACCTTCACAGTCACTCATCACGTCAACGAAAAAAATCTTTAAATATTTGATATGCGAAGATTCATTTGTTTGTTGTCTCCCGGGCACCAAAACTAACAGCCATTAAATATGAATGAACAAAACACAATTCCAGTTAATAGTGTTAGAATAAACAGAATGAAAACAAAGTATGAGGGAAGTTGCCGTTTCAATTTAGCCTTTTGAAAAACTGAGAGCCCTGAATCATGAAGTAATTTCAATCGGTTTCACTTTTACCGTTAACAGTTCAGAGTTTGAAGAGGTCACTATAGACCCAACGTGTAGCTGGCGACCGGTGCCCATCAAGTCCGAGCTGCACATCAAAGAAGACCCCGACGGACCGCTCGCCAAGCGCTTCAAGACCATGAGCCCCAGTCAGATGACCATGCCCAATGTGATGGAGATGATCGCCCAGCTAGGGCCAGGCCCGGGTCCAGGTTCTGGTCCCGGCCCTGGCCCCGGCCCCGGCCCCAGCCCCTATCCGCCCAACCCTGGTCAACATGCCAGTGGCAACGGAGGAGATTTCCCGGGAGCAGGTAATGAAAAGCAGCCGGATGATAAAATACCAGGATAGTCAGCTCATTTTTGTGGAAGAACGAGCCATCTTGCATTTTACAGCAGCAACTATTGATGTATCTCGGACGAATTACACAAAGAAACAGCCCCAAGGAGAGATTTATGCAGAGCTCAATAAATATTTTATAACTGTGAAAAAGTGGAACATATGTATCTCAGTTATGCAAGCGCAAAACAACCCCGTCCACGCTGCATTTAGTGTCGTTTTCACAAAAAAGGTGTATGTTTTTCTCTCTTTTTTTCCTGCAACTTTAAGGGAACACTTACCACAGCCAAGGGAGCTTTGACTTCCCCCACGGGAACCCCTCCGGAGGTGGCATCGGAGGAGGGGGTGGCGGAGGGCCCCCTATGAATGACTTCATCCACGGCCCCCAGCTCTCCCACCCGCCCGACGGGCCCGGCGGTCTCCTGTCGCAGGACAAACCCCTCAACCACGGCATGAATGATGCTGTAAGTGCCATCGACTCGCAAGGGTTGATAGCCAATAGGATGCTTTTTAAAAGTCTTTTCCAGCCCTCATTTTAAGCTAAAAAAAAAAAATCTGCTAGGCTCTTACTAAAAATGGAGGCTCGGATGTGTAACAAGGTGTAACGTGTGCCTCTAGCCAGCATGTGTGCTCAGTCATGCTCACGTGCTCATGTCACCGTATAATGTTGCAGCTGTACATGTCTGCTGATCACAGCTTCCATTCAGAGAGCCTGTTCCATATTATTCACGCTGGGACTCATTTCACTTTTCCTCTCTTTGTTTCCCACGCAACCCCCCCCCCCCCGCCCCCGCCCCTTCCCCTTTCCCTTTCCCCTTCCTTAACACCTTATACCTTTATTTCCCTCCATTCCTGTCGCTCCTCTGTCTCCCTGTCGCGCCCTGCAGATGTCCCATCCCGATCAGTCCCATAACTCCATGCAGCAGAGCTTGCACGCTTCCCCCCACCCCGGCAGCCAAACGGGGCCGCCCTTGCATCACAGTGGCGGCCAGTCAGGGCAGCCCCTGCATCACAGCGGCCAATCATCGCAGCCGCCCCGCCAGTCGCAGCCTCAGCCACAGCCTCAGCCGCAGCAGCCGGGGCAGAACGCTCACGCCCACGGCGATCTGAACTTTAACCCCTCCTCAGATGGGCAGATGGGTCAGGGAGCGCAGGACATGCCCGAACCCTCGCTGGATGTAAGTGTAGCCGCTTTGGCGCCACGAGCAGCCTGTTTTCAGCTCAGATTGTCTGCGGCAGCCGCTCTCATGTCTTTGCTCTGTGCTCTGTTTGTGCTCCCTCTGTGTAAATGTGTGCGCCGGCTCCAGCACGCTTCCTTCAGATAAATATGTTCTCAGACAGTCCAGCCTTCCCGCTCATCATCTCTCCCTCTCTCTCTCTCTCTCTCTCTCTCTCACTTCCTGTCTGCAGCTGCTACCGGAGCTCGCCAACCCGGACGAGCTGCTATCATACCTGGACCCCCCTGACCTTCCATCCAACAGCAACGACGACCTTCTGTCCCTTTTTGAGAACAACTAGCCCTTCGCCTTCTCCCCCCCCCCCACCTCTGCAAAAACACCTCCTTTTTTTTAAAAAGAAGAATTTCTTCACCCACGGGAGTCATGATGTGTGCAACTGTCCGTCCACAGACACTTCACCGATTTCCCACCTTGGAGCTGCTTCCTATCGCGCGTGCACACACACACAACATACTCTTGGCAGATGACGTGTGGCGCAGGAGCACGGCCGCAGAGAGGCATCGGTCCGGGAAGTCCGACGGAGAAGGCAAGGGGCGCCGCTCGTCCCCCCCCCTTCCGCCCTGCCGGCACTCACGTTTTTTTTTCCTCGTGTAAAGATTCCACGCACCAGTTCCACCGCCTCAAGACACCATTTACAGCCGTGTTGGCGGGCACTAAAGTGATATTATATATATACATATATGATATTTGTGACTTTTCAACTGAAAACTGTGCAGCTATAATCATCATGTGTAGACAACACAGAGGAGACATGAGCCTTTGTGGGCTCCAGGAAAAGTGTTGCTTTTTTTATTACTATCATGATTTTTGCTTTTGTGAAAAGATCAGAGGGAAAAAAAAGAGACTTGCAAGAGTGTTCTTAATCCTATTTGAAATGTGTTCTTCCAAAACATTGGCACCTGCCATGCCCCTTCGCCCCGCCCCTGTCCTTTCCCCCCCCCCAACCCGAGTGCATGTGACAGTTGATCAACTGGAGCTCAGCACGACCTCATCAGAATCAGAGCACTGAGCGGACGAGCGGAAACGTCCTCGGGTGTCAGCAGAGGAAAGTGTGGTGCGCGTGTGTGTGAGTGTGTGTGTCATTGTGTGTGCGTTGGCGTGTTTATGTGCTCCCTTCTGTCTGCCTGTAAGCGTGTGCAAAAGGCGGCAGAGGAGAGGAGAATTTGGGGGAGGGATGAAAGAGAAGAATCCTCCTGAGCTGTCTCTGTCCTCTCTGTCCTCTTTTGTTTCCTTCGCGGTCGTTCTCGTGGTATTTATTGTAACGTCACTCTTCCTTACCAAGTTCAGCACCATTTTTTTGTTGCTTTTGCATTTGTGCCAATGGGTCCTGTTGTCTTTGTCCAGCCTAAATGTGCTCGATCAAATACTTTTCTCTGGTCTTTATATTTATTATTTTATTTCAAATTCATCTGTTTTTTTTTTTATTGTTTATTTTTAATTTGTATTATCTCCATCCCACTTTTGAAACTAATGAAACACACACATCATCACCAAAGTTCTTATGGGTTTTTTTCTCTTCATTTTCTTTTGGGTTTTGTTTGTTTGTTGTTG
>CAESWR010001007.1:314873-333106 GCA_903171835.1 Mullus surmuletus
TTTTTTTTTTTTAAGGTTCCAGCCGGGATGTTATCTTTGTGTTAAGAACAGGATTTCAGCATCCTACAGAAGTTTTTGAATCACTGTATTTTATAGAAGCATCTGTGTTGTATTGATTTTTCCCTTTTTGTTGTTTTGTTACTGTTGAGCTGCATCCTTGTCTGGGGTAAAAGAAAAAAAACAAAACTAAAAAAACATCCTGCATGATCCAACAGTGTTTTTCCACAGCTGTTGTATATACCCTTTGTGAATACTTTGTGACTGTACAGTGCTGTACGTATCTATTACTGGCAACTACACGGTACTGTATGTCTGTCGAGGAATACACACACTCACACACGCAAAAACACAAACGAATCCCCAATCCAATATTCTAACTTGCTGATCCGAATGCACTCTCACCGGCCTTGTGTTGAATACCTGTGTACTGGTGTACGGTTTCTCATCGCCCTGTGACAATGTATCAGTAAAGCGGAATATATGAATTACTCATCAAATTTTTATTTTTTTTATACAAGTATGTCCGCTTTATATGAGCTGATGTTGTGTCTAAAGTGTTTTAAATGCAGCTACGAGGTCCAGATTTCTCCAAAAAGAAAAAATCTGCTTAATATTATTGAAAGATCTTCTTTGTTGAAAGTGAGAATGTGCAAAATGTCCTCTTGATTGTTTTCGAGGCCTAAAAGCAACTTTTGATAACCACCATTTGCAAAAAAAAATTGTGTATTTTCATCACATTTTGTATTGTTTTAAGTTATTATATTTTTTGTCCAGTGTTTTTAAGCAGTACCCATTTAAAATATCCTGTGCGGTGTAAGCTAAAAGCCCCCCTTTCCCAATTGAGATTCATATTTAAGAACCAAATATGGCGCTTTACTGGTCTTCAAAGTTAATCAGAACACCTGCATATGACACAGTTGAAGGATCAGATGTTTTGTTTGTTTGTATGTTTGTTAAAGACAATGCACTGCCGCATTGGGATATTTTAACTCCCTACACAGTGTAACTGTAACCTTTCACAAAATCATGTCTACAAATTTGAGCGTTAAAAATTGTGCTGTCTGATGGCAGACGATGGAAATCGAGTTAAAAAGAGAATGCAATTAACATTGTAAAATGAAATTAGGGGGTAGCCGCCCTCCTGTTTGCATTACACGGGGAGGCAAAGGGTGTGGGCAGGGTGGGGATGGAAGGGATATGTGTATATAATGTAAATGACAAATAGAGACACGTTAACAGAAATGTATTCATTTTCTCCAGGGGGAGTGTGCATAGTGTATTTAGAATTTGTAAAGCTTGCATCCTCCTGTCAGACATTGAATTGGGGAAATGAGTCTGTGTTTGATTGCGTCTGTGCAGACCTCTCTAACCACGCCTGTTCATTTATGTAAGATACTTTATGTGCCCCTCCACATGGGGTTTCCAAGAAAAAAAAAGACATTTTTCCTTTGTGTAATATTAAACCTCTGTGTATTTCTCTATTACCTGTGTACTTTATAAAGGTGCTACAAAATTATTAAAACCTTTTGAGGTATAATTGGGACTTGGAGACATTGAGCCTCGAGTGGCTCCTGAGGGTTGTTTCCAAATTTACAGTTTGTAAAAAGAAAATTTTGTCAAATTTATAATTTTTATGCAATTTGGCAAAATATGCTATAAAGGTACAATCTGAAGTGATTGGCACAACAAGTGGCAGTTGTCTCTTTGGTTTTGTACATTCTATGTACAATCATTTCATATTCTAAACTGGTCAGAAAACATTGTGATTTTTAGTCTTGCAAATCTGTATGTAGTTAGATGACGTGACATCCTAATATTTATCTAATAAATATGTATTCAGATGAAAAACACTCAGATGTCCTCAGTGTCTTGACATACACAGTGTAGCCAGAGCTAATAAACCAACACATACTGTATGCCACAAGAATCAAAAAGGGCTCATAATCATAAAGCGAGTACATTTATTTATTGTATCTTTCCAGAGCTACATATACTATACAGCTGTATGTTCTGTGTAGGTATCCACAGAACTAGTCTATACGCCGTATTCTATTTGTATAGACAACACAATTCTTATCAGTACAGGCTGCAATAGGGCAGAATGTGCTCTTTCACAGACAATATTTGTTATATCAAATTATGAAAGGCGGAACTAATGAAATGAATGATGTTTCAACTCCATTTATCCGCTTTGCTTCAAGGTTCTGCTGCTGTGCATGCCGACATCAACAAAAATAACAGGTCGGGTACCTCAAGTAGGCTACTTGTACCAAAACACTGAAAAGTACTTAATTCACCAATTATATTAGCTACTATATAATCTAGTAGTAAAAAGGATGCAATGTGAAAACTCTAATCAACTTCCCCTAAATGAAATGAAAGATTGACTCAATCACTGCAACAAAGCAGCCACAGCCTTTTTGTCACCATCATTAGAGAACCTCTGATTGGAGCTGCACAAACCACTGACAGCTGAGCAGTCGTAGAGTGTTATGGCCTGCGTTGGCCTTTAGGAAATCTGGGTTTTTTTTAATCAATGGACAAAAAATACGTTAAGAATAAATATTGTTCTGGTCATTTCAATAGCAGGGATTAAAATGTGATGATCCAATGGCGCCTGGTTGGCACGGAGACGACTGTGGCAACATCAGAAAAACAATAATAATAGTAAAACAGAATCATATCTGAAGGGTTAAAAAATGTTGCTAAATTATTCATTTTCCATTGATATGGATAATTGTGTTTTTTATTAAACATTAAGCACAACAACATAAGAAGTTGACCTCTTGGCGGACGACTGCAGTTTCAGAATCCGGCTCGTGGCGTCGCTGTTGAGCGCCTCGCGACACGGCCGCTGTGACGTCACATGTAAACAGCAGCAGCCCCCATGATGGCCCGCGCGGCTCGGCTCGTCCTGTCAGCGCGGCGGCGGCGGCGGCGATGATTCAGATCAAGAACCGCGTCAGGTTCAGCCCCGTCGGCCTCGCCGCGGCCCGGCTGCTGTCCTCCGGCCCCGCCACGAACCCGGTGGTTTTCCTGGACATCCGTGCCGACGGTGAGCCGCTGGGGAGAGTAACCATCGAGGTAGCTAGCTAGCAGGCTAACGTTAGCCGCCCAGGTGCACCCTGGGAGGCGTCACCTTGATTACAGGTGTCAGTGTCAACGCTCATACGTGGCTTGTATTCTCTTGCAGCTGAATGCAGATGTGGTGCCAAAGACTGCAGGTGGGTCAGATCTGAATTAAAAAGGCCTTTAAAAGATCATTTTGGACACTTATGTACAGAACTCTGCACACAGAAAACTTCAGAGCCTTGTGCACAGGTGAGCACGGCTATGGATACAAGGGCTCCGTGTTCCACAGAGTCGTACCAGAGTTCATGTGTCAGGTGGGTCGTTTTTTGAAAGCACTAGATATGAAAGTGTGCGTGTGAGAGAGATTTATATTGATGAATGCGTCCTTCTGCAGGGGGGAGATTTCACCAAACACAACGGCACTGGAGGCAAATCCATCTATGGGAAAACATTCAAAGATGAAAATTTCAAGTTGAAACACACAGGAGCAGGTACGGAAGTAATCTCACACAGTATTGTGTTTTTGTCCAGAGGAAACATCCATCCAGGACCCATTGAGGACCCTCACAGTGCATCATTGATCAGTTTTGATCAGGTTTTTAAAATATCAAACTTTTTTGTTCTTAGTTTGCGATCCCCCCTAAATCATATTTAACATATTTGTTTTGTACATCCCATACAAACAGTCACTCATTCACCCAGGTTGTATTTCATAGCGCTGCCTCCCCACTAGATGGCAGGCCTTTATCTCATGCAGCACGAAGCCACTGGCTGTATGGATTTTGCAATCCCTAGGTGAATGACCTACTTTTACAGAGTCAACAAGCTAATCAAAATAACTTATTTTTTAAAATAAACTTGAATCCACATGTTTATCATTTGGTGCTCAGGTTTTAGCGTTGCACCATCGCAGTTGGCATCAGGAAGTAGAAAAACAGGCCTTCACCTCATCAACTCGTGTCACGCTTCTCCTCTTCTGCACTTAGTTATCTTCGGGTCAGCGATGAAAGAATGTCAGGACCTTGTTGACTGTGTCACGTTTAATCTATTACGTTTTTGGCTCTTTGTCCCTCACAGGAACCCTGTCAATGGCAAACTCGGGGCCAAACACAAATGGCTCTCAGTTCTTCATCTGCACGACTAAAACCGAATGGTAAACCGCTCTTTGATTGGCCGGTTCAGCTCAGGTTTCGCTAGGTTTGACGTCCACATCCAAGTGTAATCATTTTCCCCCCACACAGCAGCTAAAATTCTCTTTTTCCGCAGGCTTGATGGTAAACACGTGGTGTTTGGGCAGGTGAAGGAAGGCATGGACGTGGTCAGCCAAATGGAATCTTTTGGTTTACACGATGGCGGCGTGATCAAAAAAATAGAAGTCAGCGATTGTGGGGAAATCAAATAGCACTCGACTTTGTCCATGGACTCCTGTCAAAAGACTTCTTGTGCAACAATTTAAGATTTACTTTGACTTTCCGCTGCGTTTATCACGGAGGAAGCCCCCACAGGTGATGATGCTTCCCGTGAAAGCACATTTCTACTGCTAATTATGATGAAAGATCCACTGATTTATAACAGCACGCTCAAAATCAATGTTTCATCTTACGCGTAAATAACACAAACGAAAGGACTTCTTCAAACTTGGCTCATCATGTACGAAACCTCCCTCATTCACCATGTAAAATGCTCTTCGTGTGCAATTACTCCCCATTTTCCGCCAAATAAATGACCGTTCGCAGATTTTACTGGCCAGGCTCTGAGCACAGGACGTCTGCTCTCCTGTGCCACCAACCCTGCTGCTTTTAAAGCTTCCTGGAAACGATCCAGAGGCTTTTTTTAGACCCCCGGCTCTCCAGCACCACTTCCTGTCCATCAAAGCAGGATGTGACATCATGTGACATCCACCTACAGCCGAGCCGAAATATCACATGAATGCAGTTGACAGATGATAGAGCTGTGGGCTGCGGCGTCATTGGACACGGCGTGGATGCAGATGATTTAATCTTCTGGACCGTGAAAGAAACCCGAAAATGTCTTTAGCTCGTATGTGGGCAGCTCTTTCTTTCAGTGCTTCTTTATTTGAAAGAGAAGAAAGAGTGAGAGGGGGGAAGAAAGGAGGCCGGGACATTTCTGAGAGACAGAGACTGGGTGGTGCTGCTTATCGAGCTAATACTTTATGAAAGTAAATAATGAAGCGACGTGAAAACGCAGCCCTTGCCCCTAAATGAAACCATATGCACGCTGACCTTCCCCCGTTTGTTTGAATTCTCCTATTACATTGTTGCTATAGAGACTTCCCAGCTCTGGCTTTGTTTGAGCTTGAGATGTTGTAACAAACTTGATATAATTTGAGTCCCCACCCTCTGGTTTAGATTTAGTTTTTGGAATGCATGTCCAATATTGTGCATGGAAACTTGGCGAGGGGACGACGGGCCCTTCGGCCAACGTTTTAATACGCGCTGTATGCAAAACAGTGACATCTTTACAGCTGGTACAAGCTGGTTCTGCTGTAAACGTCTACATTTATCACACATCACCCGTGTCAGCCCATGTCCTCACTTTCTTTTTACCCCTCCTGTAATGTTTTGGTTTCGCTGTCCACAGTTTGACTCTTTTTAAGTGTTGAAATCGAGTCCTGTCAGCTCGACGTGCCTGTTGTCTTTCAGCGCTTTCACAGACCTGGGCGACGACGGAGAAAGAAAGTTTTCGCAGTCACTCCCCCTCCTGTGTTACACAACCACCATGAATTATCCATTAAAGTCTTGTATGATGATCTATAGGGTTTTGTGTTGTGTAAGTCTTCCCGTAAAGATGCTGCGCGCGGGGGTGATGGCGAAAACATACACTTTCTGTAAAGAGTATTAAGCAGAGAGCAGCTCCCCAGAATACAGTGTGTTGCTTTTGGCTCAAGTGCAGCTTCACGGTGAACACCTCCCAGTTACTGCTCACAACAATTCAGCAGAGGGCCCCAAACAAATGAAACCACATAAACCAAGCGGTCCTAATTCAATATTACTTTTATTCATCAAACTCTCGACAGCACTAAAGCACTAAATTGTTTTTCCCAACTAACAAATAAGGCACATTTTGGAATGCCATTTCATGGACATGAAAAACAGACCTGTGGTCTCCTCTCGAAAAACCATGACTGTCCTTGTTTCCCGAAAAAAAAAAAAAAAAATCTTCCCAAACCTCACGCCTGTGTTCTGTCCATTTCAAATATTACATTATTGCAATATTGCATTACAAACATCTCAAGTGATAAAGACAGGAAAGGAAATAAACATGACTTTCCGATTTGACCACATTAAGTGTTAACACACTACATTCAGTAAATATGTATTATTCATAGAGGCTACACTTGCGGTAAATGAAATACTTCAGAAGTTACGGAGGAGTTAAACACAACATGTACTGTGGCAAACTACTGTAAAGTATTTTAAATAAGAATACATTGCACAAAAATAATACTTCATTCGAAACCAAAACACATGCACATGCAAACTCTAAAATAGTTCTTTGTCACACACACTTTCTTGAACAAAGTATACACTCCCTAGACTACTAATAACACCGTAACATTTTATAATAGTTTCTTGTCATCGCTGCTTTAAGCAAACTACATCTCACAGTTTAACGTGCTTATACAGTGGTGAGTATCCATCACTAAGTAAGAAACAAAGGATCCTGCATGTTAACACAGTATAGCTCTAAAATATTGTCGTTACAAAAAAATGAATACATGCAACTGTATGGACGTAAATGGCAGCACATAATTAGTTACAGAGCTACTGAATAACATTGTGGGTTATTCAACACCGATAACATCATAGAACATTAAACACAAAAATACAAATGGCTTATAATTGAGAAAGGTATTAATTATGTACCAGCTTTTTTTCTTTTTAATAATATTCTATGTAGACATCAATATTTCCTTCTTAGTGTAACTTTGTTGCATATTCTATACAAAAAAGTGTTGTAAAAAAATCTTTCCATAAATATTTCTGCAGGATAACCCCTCAGATTATTGTAAAACATTAGAGAAGAAAAAAAAAAACTCCCAGCTTTGTTTATTTCTCAGCAATAGGCCCTTCTTCACGCACAAAAAAAAGCTTCAATATTGCATAACACTTCAAAAGAGCTACTCTCCTTGTAAATGATGGCCATCAAATATATACATAAAACAATCAAATATCTTTGTCAGGGAAAGTTTTTTTTCTCATTTTTTGCAGATTGCTTTAAAATTTTCAACATCTATTAAGTGTTCCAAAATACACATCTTATTTATAGAAAAAAACAAAATTTGAACTGAAAAGGTATTAGAAAAGTCAAGTATATGTAATTCAAGACACTACGTCCAAAGGCAGAGATTTCTCTTTTTTCAAATGTATCAACTGCTTCCATTGGCTCTTGATTTGCCATTCACAATGGCCTCATTACACGTCTGTGGGCGGAATTGAAGCTCCAAAAGGATTTATCGCGACTTCTTTCTCCTTTTGAGTCTGCCAAAACTCTGCTAATCACAATAACAGTTATTCGATGAGCTCAGGAGGCATTACTGGTATCTATTCCTCTTACAACTCCAGCCAGATGATAGAATGCAAAACAAGATCAGTTAATTTAGTGTCATCGCAAAAAGCAAAAGAAAGACTATGTTACAGTAAGAAAAAAAAAATGGATTGTTCCCAACAGCAACGGGAGAGGATGGTAATTCACGATTTGAAAGCAAAACAGATGAATAACTGTCGTTTTTAAAGGGCACTCCACTAATTTCTAACACATTTCGTTTGGTTTAGTCATCGCAGGGAGTGCTTTTGGCTGTTAAATCCAACCCTGATGATGCCGCTATGATGTCATCTGGGGTATTCCAACTTGGGCTTGAAGAGGGGCTTTCTGCATTACAAAGTGGCAATGTTTGGCATATATCAAGCCATGAAAGATGCTTGCATGGTGTGAAATGCGAGATTTGTTTCCCGCCTAGGCACTTAGAGAGGAGAGAGGAGAGGAACTACCCACTGCTCACTAAAAACCATGGACTTTTTTTGCACTCTTCCTCCACCAAGAACATGATGTTGTTGATTCTGAATGTCTGTATGATTGTTGGCAAGTCGTATGCCAAGGACGAATGGGTTAGATGTGGGGACAGGTCTACTTCACAAGCCAAAAAAATCAAATTTCTTGGGGGTTCCATCCTGAAGTAGGAGATGAAACATTTTTTCGAAGACTGAGATCTTTGCAGTTAGTGCAGTGTGCACAAAAAGTGGGTAGCTCCTCCAACTGTTCCTAGAACTCCACCGATTAAACTTTTTTTAATGTCTTCTGCGAACCACCCTACTCGTTAAACCTGTTCAACCTTAAGTGGAGTTTTCACCAAATGATCATTCCCATAAATCGCAAGGTACCGTTATAAGCCTCTTTGGACACTTCCACTAAACCAAGTCACCATCTGTATTTCGACGACAAAAAAGCATGGTTCCTTCAATAAACGTAACCACAATAGGTTAAATACAAAGAAAGAAAAAAACAATGAGTGAGGTTCCATTCTGTTGTGTGGATCGACTAAGAAATAACATCTTTGTTGATATTCCATGACAACAGACCACAGTAGGATTGTTATTGCCAGCTGGAAATGCTGGTTCAGCCCATGCCTCCAACTCAGCAAACTGCTGAGGCGAACACCCACCGTGCCAGTTTA
This sequence comes from Mullus surmuletus, assembly GCA_903171835.1. NCBI lineage: Eukaryota > Metazoa > Chordata > Actinopteri > Syngnathiformes > Mullidae > Mullus > Mullus surmuletus. The sequence continues at coordinate 323,641 of CAESWR010001007.1, forward strand.
CACTGCAATTAGAGGAACGTTTTTTTGTTGTTGTTGTTGTCTTTTTTTTTTTTTGTCTGTCCTTTGTCACATCTTGATCCTGCATTTAAACTTACTATACATCACAGTTCCCACATGCACGTATTCAGCTCCGACTCTGAGCCTACGCCCCCTCCCACGCCTTTCCCCAATTTATAAATGGCCTTCTTTGTCTGTGTAACTTCACCTGCAATTTCAGTTATTTAAATCTTTTTTTCTCATAAGGCACATACAATATTTTACAGTATAAAATATGGTCAACCAGGTTTTTGTAAGGCTAAAAATACAGTACATAAAAAAATATTTCACAATTCCTATAACAATGTTCCTTGAAAGGCGAGTTTCTATACGTCAACATTACATTAATTTCCTCTGTAGTGCTTTATGCCCGCACTGTGTATATATATTTATATATTTATATATGTAAACAGGACAAAGAGAAGAGGATGTGTACGTTTCTTCCTTTAAAGACATTTTTAACAGTAGGCCCCTTAAAATGAATTGTGAACTTAATTCATCATCACTTTCTATATATCCTCGAGTCACCAGAATGACCACATCACTGCCTTTATTTGCTAACTCAACCTCAAAACCACCTCACTTCTCAACCCTGTACATTATACGCTCTAACACTGCAATCAGCTGCTGGACACAGTTCTGAAGGGTGCAGAGCCTCAAAAACATTTCCGTTTACCTCCTTTGACTCTGCTGGAAGGCTGCCACAAACGCTAATGTGAGCTCTTGAATATATATATTTATATTTTAAAGCATCTCCTTTGTAATTGGTGGTTAAAATCTAATCAGACTCTACATGCAAAGTTGTGTTTCATAATGATAATCAAATCATGGCGAGCAGTGTTTCCGATTGCTTTGAAGACTTTCCACATGCAAAAACTGGCACGAAAGAAACGGACGGCAAGATTATGGTTCCTGAAAACTTATCTACCTGGTGTAACACTTTAGATTAGCGAACAAACAAACAAAAATAAAACTTCGGGGAGAGTGAATGCAGCTGTTAGCGATGGTCAAGACAAGGAGCAATGCTATGCGACTGAACCTACAGTAGTTTCTAAGGACACGTGGAAGCAGTTACACAACAATGTGGTATACAAACATACACAAACAAATATTTCTTTATGTCCCAGTTCAAATTCAAATTGCACACTAGACAACGAGAAAAATAAATAGGCCAAATCTAAGCAAGGGATGCATGGCACATTATCCCTCAGTTAATTCACAGTTAATAAGATGTGCTGTTGACCCTAATACGGCGAGACATTAAAGGCCTCATATACCATCATGAGAAGCCCCGGGTTCATCACATTACCACACACTTCACTCGGCAGGGAAATGGAAGGCAGATGTTTGTAAACACAAAGCCGACAAACCCCAAAATGAGGTAATCTATTCATCTATCAATGATAATACACGGCTAATGCTAATTCATCAATGCACGATGAGCTGTCGCGGCACAACCAGCTGGATGAATCGGGGTTACGCTGTGTCTGGTATGCAAGGCATCGAGGAAAAAAAAAAAAAAGTCACTGATTTTGGCAACTTTTTGCTTTTGATGAAGAGCACTTAGAGATTGATACATGTTCCTCTCATTCCTGAATTTAATCTTTTAATACTGTCGTAGGAAAAAAATAAAGTAAAGCGTAAGAAGAGATCTGTGTTCCACGGGTGGCTGGAAAGAGAGACGTTTGCTTTTGCGGAAGACAAAAGCATCGGAGGGAGGGGGGGGCGGGCAAAAGGGGAAGACATGAGGAGGATAAAAGATGCCGTGATTCAAGCAGAGTGTCGGGGGGTGGGAGGGAGGGGGTCGTCTGGGTGAGAGGTGACAGCCTTGATGGACGACGAGGAGTCGAACTCGGGACACAAACGTCGCTCTCGGACGCCAGACAAAGGTGATTATTGCACACGGCGGCAGTAGTAGCCCAGGACTTTACACTTCTCGCACAGGTGCTGCGGGTGCTCTTTGCTCTGGTCGGACACATCCAGGCCATCTGGCTTCTCTAAAGGGCGCTGAGGATACAAACACAAGACCAGTAATGAGTCCTGTTAAACACTGAAGGAGGCAAACAAAAGAGAACACACACACACATACACACAAACCCCCTGAGTTTATTTGGCATCACATTCATCTATAAGCCAGACCGCTTTGGCCTAAAAACACCCCTCAAATATCCCTCACAGACCTGGTGTGTTCTAAACACAATTATTTGCAGATCTCTGGAAACTACCAGTGCGTTTTAACAATCTGGTTTGAAAAAGAAAAACCCAGCATGCACTTGATCATGATGACCTGTATGGAAATATTAGCACGCCGCTACACTGCTATTGGACTCATTACTGAGGACAAAAGGAATCCGTACGAGCCAGCGCTTTTGGAGGTTGTTTTAACAATCCGCCTGGAGATTTTTATTTCTCATCAATTGTTTTTTCTACTTGCAGGAGCTTTTTGGGTCTTTTTAACTGCTATTTCATTCCGAGCTGCCTAACCAGAGGAAAGCAGGTTACCATGGGTCACAACATGGAGATATTTCAGTCGTCCACTAATGGGTCTGCCAGGAAGTATCGGGACTTTACTATCGGTGCGTCAAAGACATTAGGTCCTTGTGGAAAGCTGGAAAACGTGATGTATGTTTTATGGGGTCCCCTCGGTGGTTGGTGGGAGCTGGGGTCACCCCCCCTTCCTCGGACACAGCTGCTGAAGTGTCCTTGAGCAAGAAACACAGAGGAGTCCGTTCTGCAAAGTGGAGCCGAAATCAGGGTTCTTTCCATTTTGGAGGGAGACGAAAAGGGATTTTTTCCCCCCCCTGCTGTGATCAGCAACGTACCACATTATTCGGTATGTGTGTTTGGCAAAGGCAGAGGGATCGCATGAGAGAAAATTTTGTATTTGTTCGACACAAGCCTTGGTTTCAAAAGTCGGGGTTAAAGACAAAGGGGTCTTTCTTCACCAAGATAAAGGAAAGCCAAAACCTTTATCAAATATTGTCCTACTCAACAATTTTTTTTTTTTATGTCACATTTGCATATTATTAACGCAGCAACTTTGCAAATATGGATTCATTCATAAGAGAAGAGGCAACTAGATCAGAGTCATAAAATAGAGATCAAGCGTTTTAGTGGTAGCCACAAACCACAGAGAGCAAAGCGAAATGTTATAAAATGACTGATGGAGAAAATCTGTACTTTGCTGGCGTGATCGGACAGGGAGTGGAAATATTGGTGGTACTGATATGTATTACCATAGATGCTCATAATTTATTGTTGGACCCCATTGTTTTTTGTTTTTTTGGTCAGATCAAACTCCATGTTTTGGGTGGTCGATTTATCTTATATAAGAGCTTTATTCTCTGGATTATGGCAGCAGCAGGACATTGTTTTACTGAGTAAATCAAGCTGTAAAAATGGTGCGGACAAAAGTACGATCTTGAAATGTGAGTGGAAATTATTCCCCTGATCTGAACCAAATGTTCTTATGGTTTGCTATTTCACTTCTTAAACAGGGACAAATATTTTATGCATATGGATGGGATTGGAAAAATACATATTCACTTAGTTTATGGGAATTCTCAGGGAGAGCGCAGGGAGGCCGAGCGCTTTGATACTTGAGGACACGGAGGTTAGCGGTCCATTTCAAAACGCTGGCATGGGGGGAAATATGTTAAGTGGGTGACATTGTGAATGCAGGGAATTCGCTTGCCTTTGCGCCACCTCGCCACAAGAAACAGAAGCAGGAGAGTCAGGTTTTCTCGACACGGAACATAATGGTTGCGGAGTGGGAAATACTTAAAGCACTGATTTATTTGAGTCTTGCACCTATGCTTTTTAAAAGAATATATCTACTGTCCTAAAAGGATGTGCTATGTAACAAATTGAAGAAGACACCCTTTGTTAACCGCATCATCCAAAGTAGGCTCATCTATAGGATCATTGTTTTCATTCATATTGTGATTCTTTGCCGATGATTTTGTTTTGGAGTAAAGTAGCAGATCGCTTTTAGCCGTTCCAGTTTATCTGCATTAGGCACAGCCGACCGTGGCATTCGGAGAACCAGCGGGGCCTCGAGCAGTAATCCAAATTTTATTTCAGGAAGTGGAATTGGAAGAATGTGGAAAAAAAGCATAAATATTACGAGAGATGAAGTGCTGGGGATAAATATATCTCTGAACGGAAGAAAACAGAGTAGATTCTTGCTGAGGATGGTCGTCTTTGCGAGGGACATTTTTGCGGTTAAAGACAGCTGACGAGAACTTTAAATCCTTCTCGGTGTTTGCTCTTTGGAAAAACACTCAGCAGCATCTTGATCTTCTCAATATAATCTCACTGTAGTATCGTTAAATTTGAGGGGATTTCTGCAGCTGTGAGGCGGGGTCTTGTTCCTATGAGCCTTTAATAAAGACATTTGTTTTATAGTTTGATGAATTTTCAAGAATCCCCGTCTTTTGAAAATATTCAGAGGTGGATTTATAGCAAATAGGAGAAAGTATGGCATGGCATATGTATTAATGGAGACCATTTGTAATATGAGCTACCTGTTTGTGTGGATAGACGTTAATGTGGCATTTGATACATTCTTGTCCCATGTTGGCCCAAGAGTTGCCGCTCATCCACTTCCTCTTACACTTGGGGCACTTGTACTCTCCGAAGCATCTCTTCTTCCCCTGGTAGGGTGTTAGCCCCTCTCCTTTGGGTCTGGCCTGTAAAGAACAAAGCAAAGGTGAATAAAACGCCAGCACATGTGGGAAAACCATTACAAATGTAAGCATGGAGCTGCAGAGCTGTGCACGCAGGGGGACGTTGAAAGCCAAACTCCAATAAATATCAACTTTTTTTCACATTGGCGTGTCCATACGGTGTCAGTCGCGTTAGTCATGTGAATCATATAATACCTGTGATGGTCAATTTGTTGGCATGGCCGGAGTCTAGTCTGTCTAGTTACATGGAGAAAACAGGGAGCCAATAGTTACTTGGGAGTCAGGTTTTCCAAGCAACACCCAAGCATATGAGGTCTCGACCGCACTCTACTATATCTGTATATTTATAAAGACCGTGATGTGAAAAACTCCCTTTAATGGAAGAAACCTGCAGCAGAAGCATGGCTCAGGTTGGGCGGCCATCTGCCTTGAAACCTGATGACTGAATATCTGAGATGTTAATAGCATGAAGGTAAACAGAGATGCTAAAAGGCCTGAGTCATACTCAGACATTTAAAATCTACATTTACACAGTAATGAGATATGATGTGCAAAAAAAGAGTTGCATTCAAACAACATTTTGGGATTCATTCATGGTAGAGACTGAATGTGTGATTATGAGGAGCAGAGGTGATTTTTTTATGAGTTTAATAAATGGCTGAAATGAGTCTTGGAGAAATTCTCATCCTGCATTTTGCCTGACAATAACACATGGTGAGCGCCGACGGTCCAGGCGTGTCCATCCTTGCCCTGCTAATATATCCAACTTCATTATACGGCACAGTCCTACACACAGTTTCAGCAGACCCTGTTGCTTGTGTAATTGACATTTACTTCCATTCCAGCTGTGTTAAATTATTCCTCTGATTCTCATGAGAGATGATTATGAACAGTCCGTCAGCCATGAAAGAAAAAAACATACACTAGCCTGAGTGCAATATTGTAGGGAGGAGCTGCTTAGATGACTTAATGTTGGCAACTTTTATTTAGGCCAGTATAACAACATTGGGAGAAAGGACTCATTTTCAGCCGAAAAGCATGTCACAAACAAAACTGTCTCGTTGATGTCATGAGAAGAATAAATCAGAGCTGCCAAAAGAAACCTGAATGTACACTGATTAGTATGTTTGGTAGAGCTTGTCATTGCCAATTTGAAAAAAAATAAGAAAAGCCAGAACTTTAGTGTGGGAGGGGCTATTTGGTCAACAAAGTCCTTCCATTTAGAAGATAAAGCGCTGTTAATGGCATGGTAGGGGGAAAAAAGTGTTTTCAGTCACATTTTAAGAATGCTCTCATGCACAGATGGAATTCTGATATGACAGAAAGAAGTAATTTGAAAGCAGGGCATGTAACTGCTGGCAGTTTTCCAGAGGGTTAGGAAATGCATCTGCGCTCAAAATGAAATTAGACCTGTCCAGTTCACTCCTAATTTCCCTGCAAGACTACAGATTGTTTTCATAATCACTTTAACATTGGCCGCAGATTGCGTGGAGGATGTAGGGGGTATAGGGCGGCGAGAGGAAAGGAGAGGAGGGGTACGATCTGTATCCCTCGGTCTTCTTAGTTTGTCCCGGCCCATGTGTGTGAGTAATAGAAACTTTAATCAGCAGCATCTGGCACTGTCCGAACAGACGTCAGCACTTTGCATCAGCACCAGCGAGCCAACGCTAAGTATGAGCGGCTGTGCTTCAATCCGGCCCCTCAACAGCATGACCTCAACCCCACTGTCAGCTTTCGCATCTCCCACTATGACAGCGCACAGGCTGGAAAATCTGACTTTGCTGGCTCGCAGCGCGCCCGTCCATACACACACTGACAGGGTTGCCTTGATGCAATCAGTGGGCAATCTAGAAGACTGCAACGGACGCTTAGGAGCTGGAATTCCAAAATGTAGCACTTTCTAGGCTTCTTCTCCAGTGCGACTTACTGCTGCTACATCTTGTAAAGGGAACTGGATTTTGAAGCTTAAATATAAATTATTAGCATGAGAACCAAATGTGCTTCCCCAGGACATCCAACATTAATCGTAGTTCAGGAAATCTCAACAAAGCCAGTAATGATATTGTGGTGCAGCTGTTCATTCGCATGTAAAAAATCTCTCTCCCTGCTGCTGCAGCCAGGGCGCAGCAGGACAGAAACAGCACCCGTCGTCCTCATGACCATTCCTCTCCAGCCCCATGCTGATTCCAGGGTCTGGCCTTGGCCTTGGCTGCGCGTCATGCTCTGTGAGTGTGTTCAGAGGAGCTAAAACTGCCTAAGCAATCAATTTGGAGATGCTCTGAATGTGCGTTCTGCAAATGGATTATCTTTCCAGCCCGGATGAAAAAGTATACGCAATGTCAACAGTTGGATTCGCTTCGGCCTACAGGAGGCTAGAAAGTAACTTTTGATATATTTTGAGAACTGGCAATGTCACATTCAGTGAAGCAGGTGATAAAAAACACAAATTCTTTGTATCTCTACTGGATGTACTAAACATGCAAATTTAGCCTGCACAGCTGTGAACTATTGCAGAACTTATTTCCACATACAAACTCCTTTCACACATGCTCTTGACTAACTTGGACTAACTACCTGCAAAACTTGGTGCCATATGTTCTGAACTATTACAAAATCAGTCTAATGGTGAGTGAGTGGATGTGTTGATGGTGTTTTTATCACGTCTCTGCCCTGACGCTCTGGGTGGAAAAAACTGTTAGAGTAATTTAAAGACCCCAAGGAAAAAAGATCTAACTTTCGACAAAGTGGGTGAGACCTTCCACTTTCCTCACCGCTTCTCCCTCATGGCTTGTTCACACTTCCACATGATGGCTGAAATGTGTCTACAAGGAGTGATTTTTTTTCTGCCCCTGTGGCGTTCTTGCGGGTCTGTGTGTTTTTACATGGCCTATAATGTCCAGATATAAATTTCATATGTCTGTGAATTAAACTTGTCTCATGTTGGCTAAGAAGCTGTGTGCTCAATAGTTGGAGAAATGCGCAGGGTTGATGGAGAATGAGCAGGCCTCTGGAGCAAAGCACGCAGGAAAAAGTGTGTATGTCTGATTGAGGTCACAGATATTGGGGCACGGGTCCATGAGCAGCTTTATCGGTGAAGGCGAGAGATTTGTTTTCAGTGTGAGAGGGCAGTTAGATAAGATACTCATTTTATTAGTCCCACAGTGGAGAAATTCCATATGCCTTTATAGATGACACTGATCAATTTGTTGATAAGTGTATGACAACAGTACAATTCTGTTTAGTGATGGGAAACCCTGTCCTTGGCACAGGACTACTTTACATAACTGGAGAGGAGACCAAACCACAAACTTCTGTCAGATAAAATCCTAGAAACTGTAGAAGACTGCAGAAACCTTGAAGCAGCTGCGTTACCACGGCTATCACTACTTTTTATGTCACGCCCACCTCCTGCACACTCTACCCCTACGCCTGAACCAAATGGAGGGAGTGGGCAATGGCCGTCTCCAGTCCCAACCTTACACAGTGTGCAGGCCTGAAATTTGTTCTTGCATAATAAATCTCAGTTTTGCATTCACATTATGGTCAGTACGGCTGGGCCATTGCACCACACTGCCACACACGGAGGTCTTCGGCTCTGAGGTCTACAGGCGTAGCTGGCATTGTGGATTCTAATGACAACACAAACGTGGGAGAAAATGTCACAATAACATCTGCGCTGCCACTGCCAGCAGAGGCACATTGCCTGGGAATGAATTTTTTCACACGCATTCACATGGTGCCTGTATTTACCTAATTGCGACAGATCAAAAAGCAAAAGCACCGGAACAACTGTGTAAATCTTTCAGTCGGGCTCGATTTCCAGGAAAATAAGCCCGGCCTTAGAAGAGACATTTGCAAAACATTCACAACACACACAAGTGCGATGACTAATTTTGAGGGAACTGCGTCATCACAGCACGCAACACTCTGGAGATGAGCCTGCAAGGGAGGATGTGTTTTGTTTTCCTTTGCACTGTGCAGCTAAAACCATTCACCCTCGCCCCAAAGCTAAGAGCTAATGGATGTATCTGCACCATTTAGAGTGTTTTAGTTGTCCGTCAGGTGGAAGTGAAGCTTAGAAATGGTGCACTGTTCGATGGCGCCCATCACGGGTGGCGGCGAGCTGTGTTTGTCGTGTTACTCCAACGCTTCCGGCTCGGCTTTGAGTCAATGTTTGTTTATATCCCAGCTCTACATGTTGAGATAAGGGTCAGTGTGTGTGTGTGTGTATGCATGTGTGTGTGTAGAGGACAGTGTCAAAGGAAAGAGACAGCGTAGCTCCACAACCACAACTTCACCACATCCTCCTGTTGGTCCACATCACAGCAGGGACTCATCATATCACACACATGCGCACACAGTCCACGGGTCAGCGAACCGCTAAATGAAGCGTACACCGCATACACACATGCGTTACACGCGGCCATTGATGCAATCTCTATGTAAAACACGGCCACACACAGGAAACAAGCAAACACGGACGCCAGGACGATCCCTCTCTGGTCTCTCTCATCCTCTTGAACACCCAGACACACACACGCACAATCTCAACAAATTCCACATCCACAGGTTTTCGTACACTCTTGAGACACAACTGCAAGATTTCCTGCGCTACTCCCACTCAGTTCAGCCCTGCTACAAGGACACAGATCATTCCGTGGCTTGCAGCACAGGATTAATGGCCCTACAAACTGTATTAAACAGAATAAACAGAGCCGGGGGAAGATATGGTGAAGCAAAAA
>CAESWR010001007.1:333577-344387 GCA_903171835.1 Mullus surmuletus
GGGGGGGGGGGGGGGAATCTGTAGCGCTGGCCACAACTACAGTGGATTGGACTCATTATCATGTGGAGGAATGCAGGGATGAACCTCTCTGGGAGGATTTTTAAGACCCATATGTTGCAAAGAAAAAAAAACGCAAAACAGCCAAAACAAAACAGAAGTATTAGGAATTCAAAGCATGATGCGGGTAGATTGCAGAATTTAGGAGGGATGCCTTTAAGTGGATGATCCCAGTCTAGACGACACCCACTGCGAGGTCTTAAAATTTCAAGGTAACTCAGGTAATACCGTGTAATTGATTGAAAGGCCATGTGGTGCAAAAGTATCATTTGAAACCATATTTACAATTCAGCTTTCCAATGTAAATCATAAGAAAAAAAGAAGACGTCTGAGATTGACCGCTGGAAAAAATGTGGTCCAGGCCTCCGTCCGAGGGCCTTAAGGTGATCTCGCGTTTGTGTCGATCTCGCATTCCAGGCCGAGAGTAATGAGCAGCGGACAGACAGCAGACTGCACACTGTCAGACACTCGCCCAAAACTTGAACCTTTAATCCTTTTGTCTCCAGCAGCCGGACGGGGCAGCCTTGCTTTAATATTAGATGTCCCTTCCAAGCCAAACCTGTGGGCAATTATTCTCCAGACCACTACTCTCAAGGTTGAGATCCTGCATTTCCAGACTTTCTCCATATCTACCTACACTTGATTTACACCGCGGATGCCATCCGTCAATAAATGCAAGGAAATGGTGCGATAAAGTTGTTTTTTTAATGCAATTGTAGCCGTTCTATGTGGAAAGAAGGATGCTGGCGCTTTAGAAAATGGTTGGTGGTAATTGCAGGCGACCGCTTTTCTGGTCTGAACATGGAAAGCAGACACTCTTTATGAATAATGCAGAAAATGCCTCTTAGTGTTTATAACCTTAACTCAAATATTACAAGGGAGAAATTATGTTTTTTGGATCCTACGGAGAGATAAAAAGCCTCAAGAGCACCGTAAAGAAACCAACCGCTGTATTCTTTTATTACTTCATTTATATGGATTTTCTAACATAAATAGCAGAAAATGTAAACAAAGCAGCGTCTCATGTCTAAGCCAAGGCTCCTCTTGCAAAAAGTACACAGACGTGATGTTCTTTATGATAATTTGAAATTCTTTGGCACGATATGGTGTTCCAATCGCTGCGCGGAAGAGTTACCCTATTACTGCTGAGACCCAGACGGTCCGGTGAGTCACAACATGAGCCTCCCATTCAGCAAAAAGACACTGTAAAAGGAGTGTCCCGGGGTTGTTTGTCGGACCTCTCCCCGAGCAGCAGACGCATTTCAGAGCGAGTCAGTCTTCGGTAATTATTAGTGACCAGTCAGGTTTGGGTCGACCACATCAAAGCAATAAGAGTGTTAAAATATGCAACCGAAAACATCGCATTCCTTCACATCGTGTCACTGCAATATCTTGTGTGGCATCTGTTTGAAGTGGAATCTGTCACTATTTTGGTGTCAGCTGTTTGATTTAAAGCTTTTCTTCCTTCTTCTCAACCCCCAAGCTGATTTCTCGAAGAAGACTGGACCCCTGTTTGAAGTGGTTATGGTTAAAAGGGGCCCCTTTCATCCAGAAATATTTGTGGCTTCAGATGTCACCAAGACACATTTAAACTCAAGAAATATGATTCAGTATCACTTATATGACCTTCCAAAATAGCAGTAACTGACAGAACAATTCTTTGTATGCACTTTTCATTTTTTATTTCAATTTCATTAATATATTTAGAATTTTGTCGCTTTGGAAATCTCATAGTCATAATCATTTTACCATGAAAGGTCAGATCAGTGGTGCTGTGTTAGCTGTATGTTTAAGTCTTTGGAAAGGCCTCCGAATGCAGCCAGCACATCAAAATAAAAGTCAAATTTAGCTGGTTATTAACATTTTGCCAAGCCCCCCCCCCACCCATCACCACTTTGATGAGTTAAATCATCCCGCCCCCTTGACTATCACTAACCGCGTTGTCCTGACATCACAGCGACTCGAGAATAAAGGGCCGAGGATGCAGTCATCAGCCTGTCAGTCAGAACTGAGGGCCAAGTGAGAGCGTGCAGATGGCCGAAGCTCCGAGTCCCTCACAAGAATGACACTGTCGCCACCTCAGCTGTGTCCCACTGCACACAGAACAAGCATTTTTTTATCGGCTGTTTCCGCTGCTGGACTAAACATCCCCGGGCCAGTGCCAGAACCTCAGCCAGGTGCATTACAGGGACTGTTTATCAATCCCACCATGTACTACGAGCTCTAAATACAGCCACTGTTTCCTCCGCGCGTCCCCCTCTCTCTTTTTCCCTGCCATCTTTCTCACCTCTCTGTCCGGACGGCTCCTTTGCGGGTGCAGCTGTCTCTTTCTAATGCCTGTAAAGAAAAGTGGCCGAGGCTGAAAGTGACGGGAGGAACAGGTGTGCTGTTTAAGTGATAAATCTGCCCTCGGCCCCCAGCACAATGCACCTCTGTTCGCAAAAAAAAAACAAAAAAAACAATCTGCCCTGAATGGAGGCGGCGCGAAAAAGACACAGACAATACAGAGAGAGAAGCAAGTGTGAGGGGAACGAGTGCAAAATCTGTCTTTGCAATCAGCATCAGAGCAAAAGGTTCGTCTGGAGTCTGATTAAAGAAGTCAGATTACTGAGGAAAACAAATATGTTGATTACACTCAGATGCAATTAATCTAATTTAGTGACTGATAATTAGACTCTGTGACGTCACCGTGCAGCACATGTCGCCCCCAAGAAGCGAGCAAAGTGATCTGGAGCTGAGCGATAATTTGCTCAGCCTTTAGAAACGATTCGAGTTATTACAAAACAAAGCATGTTTTTCAAGTATCTCAAATAGAACTGCCTTAATCCTGGCTTGCTGGCACGGGCCCCAAACTGCTGGGCTGCTCCCCAGCGTTCCGTAGCGCTCCGATCACTAGCTAGCATCTGGAAACCATCAGTGTAAACAAAGGAGCAGCGGAGGAGCTCAGGCCCCGCTCTGCCGCTCCGCATCCCCCAGGACATCGCTCTCACAGACGAACACAAGAGCACCAAACCAGCCCCGGAAAAAAAAATAAAAACCTTTGTGTGTGTGTGTGTTGCATTTCAACATGCAACGTGAGCGTGCCCGCGCACATAATGTGTGTCTGCTCTTGTGTCCTCGTCTCGGAATCCGTATTTGCTTTGGCGGCGACTCATGAAGAGATAGATTTTCAGATAGAGCGGATGAGGTTCCAGTCCACAATGTTAGCTTTGAGTCTTTTGGAGTTTTTGTTTGGTTTACTCATTAACCGTAGCATTTCTGATAAGACCTCTAATTGCTTTAATGTGGTTTCAGTTAGCGTGCTAGTGTTAGCGGTCTGATGAACGCTGCGAGGCAGTGGAGCAGGAACCTGGATGTGGTTTAAACCTGAGAACTGGTTCTCCTCTGCGAAACATCAAAAAAAGATCAAAGCATCAATCACGCCGATCCTTCTGAGAGACACGACAAGGAAATATTTTCTGAACTTGAGTGTTTCAGTAAACATGTGTCCATTAATCATGCGGTTTGGTCTTGTTTCAGTGCAGCTAAAATCCCCCAACATGTGGTTCACGGGGCTTTTAAACAGTGAACCTCACACTTAAGCAAACTCTGTGTTACTAGTAAACACACACCGCAGAGGACAGCAGGGATTTTATGTTTGGGCCTCCAACCTGTTGCAGCAGAACAGAAAGCCTGTATTCAATCTTAAAGAACGGTTGTCTTCATAATGATTGTGGTTTTTGCTTTGTTCACGCATAATATTTTGACTAAACACTGTAACGATAAGACAAGGAGTGTATCCTCTTAAACTGGAACACTTCTTCATCTCTGTCACTCAAATGACACACCAGTTCATTTAAGGCCTTGTAGAATGTGTTTTCATTCTACTACAAGCTGAATATTATTTGGTTTGGCCAAAGTGCTACGGGCCTCTGAAATATGACCTTCTCCAACACACTACAACCACCTGTTGTTTCAATACGGAGTGTTCAAGGTATTTCTTTGTACAAGCAACCACTCCATTTCGCTTCATTACACGCACTTATCCTTGACACATTGATGCCAATTGATTCAACTCTATTTCTGTTGTCAGATTTACTACTGCCTGTAACTTTAACATCAGTGAAAGTTGCTTTTATTTTCATTCTTAACACTTGGGTCTATGGCACATCCATCCACCACCTTTCAATAGATTGCGTGTGATGCTGTTACAAACCAATGAGACCATGCAGACTGAACATAAACGGTGGAGATCACTGGCAACTCATGACTGTCCCGTGTTCCCTTTAGTTGCTTCGGAGAGGACCACATCTACAACTGCTGAGATAAGCATTCTTATCTCGTACAGTTGTCACTAAATATAAACTTCAGCATTACACAATCACTAAGCCACAGGCCAGTGCTGGTGCACACACCGAGGCCTGTACTGGGAAATGGACAGATGCATGACGTGCACATACATATCCTGCAGACATTACCTGTGATGCAGACGCACAGTTGTCAAAAGATCATTTTAATTGCACAATATGATGACAACATCCTTTCAGCCAAAGCTTTTAAAATTAGCTGCAGCTTTATTCGCTGAAAAGTACTTGCATAATAGAGTCAACCTTTCACAGTATTTTGAGCATGTGATTTGTCATCTCGGCCAGTGATTTCCACATTAAAGTGCATGGAACAATTATTGCGCAGTGGTTTAAGTTGCATAAATGCATATTTAACTGATATGCAAACTGTGAAAGCGGCCACAGGCGCTGAAAGAGTTGCATGTGAGCACGTCGCTCATCCTAACCTGTGCTAAACCCATTTGGGTCGGGGTGCTATTCTTAAAAAAAGGTCTGAGATTCTAGACACTGTTTTATTCAGTGTGCTTGACATTTCATTATACTATAAAAAGCCATTTACTCACAATAGCACATCCCAGTTGTTTCCAGATCTAAATATACCCGGCGAAGTATTTGCTCCGTCATAAAGTGTTTCGCCGCATTTATCCTATCTAATGTGGAACAGAGACGGGATCAGGCGGAGAGAGGAGAGGTTGAAAGTGAGAGAGAAACCATAATGGCTGCAATCGAGTCCGCAGGTATTTGAAAACTCCAGTTTGAGATGAAGCGGAGCAACAGTCTAAAAAAGGTGGACAGCAATTCATCTCGCTGAAGCCGAACGTCTTGTGGGCAGCCGTGCCTGGGGTTACATGTTTTCCCCTGTGGGCTGCTGGGTTTAACCGCTGAGGTCGCGAGCCTTTATAAATGGGTTTGTTATCTCGCTGCGATACGGAGGGGAGGATTTCAAGAGGACGACCACTCCGACTGTTTTAAAAGAATAACCACAAGTCCACTTCCAGTCCCATGGAGACGCCAAAACAGATCATTCTAGGAAATGGCTTCTGCTTGGCTGCGTCCAGCACACCGTTGCGGGGTTTATGTGTGTGCGTTTCTATTGGAAGAGACTGATGCACTGCCACAGCACACACACAGACACGCAAGAAAAAACGCTTTCTGTAGTAATCTTAAAGCAGAACTATATATAACCTTTTCTCTGACTCTAGCGAAGGCCAGTGCTGGGCATATCCTTTATGTTTAGTCTCCTCTTTGACGTGCTGACATATCACAAGGGGGGAGGAAGGTAAATCAAGACAGCTGTACTAAAGGTAAAACATCCCATGGCTATCAGTCATGTAGATAAGCGGAGATGTACTTGCCAGGGAGCATCTGAGAAGGTATTTTTGCGCTTTTAAATGTCATCAAAGAGCAGAAAAATTGTCAAAACCTCTTTACAAGGGCGGCGTACTGGGTGGATAGTGAAAACGTGATGTTTTCAATTCAAATAAAACGAAAATGTGGCACATATGCAGGTGGGATCTCCTGAAGTAATAAAAACAAACACATGGCAGATGTAAAACGTCTTCCAAAAACCTTGTGGGCATCCATGTGTTTTTGAAATGTAACAATTACTCTCTATCAGTCGTCTAATAGACGGCTGATGAAACGTGGTCTACTTGCAAAGAAAAATGTAGCTTTCAATTACCGCGAAAGAATGATAAAACCGTGGGTTCTGTTGCTTTAGATTTAGCCAAATCTCAGCTAAGTCGTATTTAATTATCCCAAATGAAACTTGGTCGACTGCAGTTTGTAGATGTTATGATAAACTGGAAGTGGAGGTCCCATGTTATGAGTTGTTGTAAGCAGCTGATTCAGTGTTATGACAATGAACATGCTGATTTTGCCCGTCTAAACAATAAGAAAGTGTTTCCTTTCAGGGAATTTCCTCAAAGATATATCTACCCTTATCACATTTCATTAGCGCCCCAATATTATTCCGAATGCTCTGCATCGTCTGTTGAGCGGGCTCGCAATACAGAGATGCAAGCATGTGCACGTGTGTGTGTATGCATGTGGAATTTTTTTCTCCGCAGTAACAGACCAACGTCACTCATGTCCAAGACAGCTGCAGAGCCGTATCACCATGCCAGCACAAACTTTGCCAAAACCGTATTCCCAGATTCATGGATTTCCACAACCCAGCCTCCCTAATTGGCCACGGATCTCAGTGTCATGTTCTTGGATGACTGATGGATACCCCTGAGAGTCCAGCGTGTGGGTGTTTTGCTTCCTATCAAAAACACCCTCTTTTGTTTGAAAGCTGATGTTTTTGACAGAATCTTTCTCTCCTGTCATGCTTCATTCATAGAAAACACAAACGCTGGACCAGTGGAATCTGCCCTACTTGAACCGGGACACCTCGGTGCCATTGTCACGACTTCTTTCCACAGACATGAGATAAGTTTACCCTGGATCCGCTCATGGCGTATTCACTGTGCATTAGGGCTAATGCTAAGTGGGGGGCTGTGGGTGTGAAAGCCCCCTCCCCTCCTGCCCTCTCCTAGCCTTGGACTTAGCCACGGTTCCACTATAAGCCCAACGAGCTGTGCAGCTGCACGGCAGCGTTGGGTTACCAGGCCAGTGAATGACAAGAGCAGGTTGGGTTCGGGGGAATACAGAGGTGCACCAAACATCTTGTCATCCAGAACAGGAAGTTCTGCCGCTGCTATGTTTGCACGCACGAGGTAACACTTGTATTTGCACGCATGTGGGTGCATCCGCAAGTCGCCGTTCTGTCGGGAATACTCTGCACGTGTGTTGCTAATCTCAGTGACTCCTCGCACCGCAGCTATATCGGACCTATGGCCTTATAAAGCTTGTCCGGGCTTTAAAAGGCTCATTCTTGGTGGCCCCCCTCAAAAATAAAATATGTTGACAGATAATAGCTGTGGCTATTTGTCACTGCAAGGGTGCTTGAAGCGATATAAAGGAGGAACGCCGTTTGACAGAGCGTGTCGCCGGCATCCCCGATAAGCCTTATCCATTTACAGGACCGTCTCTCCTCAAAGCTGCTGCCTGTCTCTGTTTGGTAACCTGCCCGAGTGAGTGTCGGAGCAGACACAGGCCATTCAGAGCCTTTGCTGCGACTGGAAGGAAGATCAAGGGTCACCCTGTAAAAACATTCCCATGGTTGCACCCCACACCCCCACCCCCAGCCCTCATCCCTGCCAGAAACTTCCCGAAACACTGCAGGCCAGAACATAAGAGAGACAGAGGCGAGGCTTTGAATATTGCATTGTAAAAAAGAAAAAAAGAAATTCAGCTCAAGAAAGGACACTAGTAAACTGTAAGTAAATGTTGGTATAATCTGAGTAGAGTCACTTTCTTTTTTATATCATGGTGGGGTATTATAGAAAACAGATCTTAACCTCCAGTTTTAGCTACGTTACTCTTTAAACAATAGTCTAAACTGCATACAACACATCGAACTTCATTATGCACCTTCCCTTTTTTATTCAAAAACGGATGCAACTCTAATGTTCATTCACAGTTTCCCACAGTCATTTGGTATTGCTGCTTCGCTCCCTAAAAAAAAAAAGAGGCAAATACGTAAATCTCAGAGCACATCGTCACTGCTGTCTTAATATAGGCCTGCCTCAGGCTTACCTCTACTGAGCACACACACACAAAACCATGTGGATTCACATGTTGACCACAACTGCACTTTAATTTGTGTAATCTATGGTTGACACGGTCCTGATTCCTGAAGAAGACTGGGTAGCCTGCCAAAAAAGGACTTCAAGACACTTCAATAGACAGAAAAACACAGCTAGAAGATCAAAACCGCAGAAGAGGCCCCTATAGTTAGATGTTGACATATAGACAAACAGACTGTATAGGACCGCCTGTGTGGTTTGTTGTTGTAATTCCCCCCTCCCGCTTCTTAAGATCCAAGACTCTATCCAAACATATCTGAGTCTGACGCACCACTGTGATGCAGTGAGGTCCCTGCTGGGGGAACAATGGCGGCCTGCCTTCCTGACCTCTCTGTCTAGCAGATCCTACAGACGTACAATGACTGCCTTAATTACCGGCTTCCATTCCCACCGCTAGGGCTTTCCCCAATGGTGCCCATTCAGCGCTGCGGTCTCTCCCTAAGGTGCCCATTCAAGCGCCTCACAAAGCCGACAGTGTCAGTCCCCTGATCTCTTGACACCCGAATCCAGCCCTGTGTGCCAGTGCTCGCAGCCTCACAGTGTCTCAGAGTGTCTGTCCTCACCGCCTGGCCCGTCTCCGACCACCTTAGGATCTCTAGTTGTTCACGTGGCGAGAGAATCCGAGTGGCCACGAGCGGCAATTAGTTCAACAACATACCGATCGACCGGCAGAGATAAGCATGACATTAAGTTGCTAGTCTAGCCGTGTGGAACCATGATGAATTCTTGTTACCTTCTTTAACTCCCCTCTAAGTCGAAGCGGAAAGAGATTAGGTTATGGCAGCCGGTCGGATTGGAGATAAATGCGCACGTTAACTGTTGAATGAATCTGGGAGGTTTAAATTCCTTTAATCGGTGCTTGTCATCCATAAAAGGGGTTTGGCTATCAACACGTTAACGTGAGCTTTAAAAGCAGTACGAGGGGGAAAATTGTGAAATCCAAAACGCCGGATCAGCCGCGTCCCGACTGCAAATACATTAGTCAAACAAGAAGTGCACTCAAAGAGCACAGACCTCCGCCAAGGCCAACAGCCCACTCCTCTATTACGTGCAAATCCGCTGCTGAAAGCTATATGTCTGGATGTATTTTCAGCACTATTAGAAATATGTTAAATATGCTTAATTTTTTTTTCACCGCACAATGAAAAAAAGCCTTTTGGATCTCCGTAAAACGAAGCGGGTTCATGCTTTGCCAGCGCTCCACCCCTCCACAACGTCCTGTGAAAATCGGCCTGGTATACTATTTGCATAATCCAGCAATGAAAACATAACCTTCTTTCCCAGAATGTTCTCAAAGTCTTGACCACAAAGTAGAGGCAAGCAGAGATCAAGTACATTACTGGTGTGATGATAAATGATTCAAACACAAGAGGAGCCTGCATGAGAAAATATGACATTCATTACACACCAGCAAACCCAGCTGAACCTGGTGTGCTAACAGGATATCGTGCTGTAGTGAAAAGGTGGCCTTTGACCCTCCCTCCTCAGTGAAAGGCGAACCATCCTCTTCTGGTTCCTGAGGCCTTGGTGTATGGCTGCTGACCCCTGTGACACGCCAGCCGTGTTATGAACAGCAACCAAAGAGCTGTTACTGTACAGTTAATTACCACTCAGGATAGTTATGACTCAATTTTCTCCCCTGATAAGGATGTCATGTCTGTAAAGGAGGAAATTGTATTCAGTCCAAGGGTAAAATATTGCTTTTTAAAAGGAGGGATTGTTCTAAAAATGAGCGGTGACCTGGTTTCGGTCACGCTGCAAAGACTGGCTTACATAAAGCAATGTGATGAGCATCTGCCCAAAACAGATTATTGTTTATTTTCTTTTATTAACTCCAGGCTGCTTTTCCACACTGCTTGCTAAGCATCGCTGCAGGATGGCCGTAGAACATGTTATATAAAAGCAACTTAAGCATAGTTTGGCACAACGCTCCCGGAGTCTGAGTGTGAGAAAGAAAGCAGATGCAAGGAGGTGCAAATGTAGACATGTGAGCAGAGATAAGTGTTGGTTTAGTGTCACCTAAGAAACGAGGCTGTAGCTCAAAGGTGCACCTTTATCAGGAGCTCCCCATGATAATCACTTAAAAGCTACCATTAATGTCTTTAATCCCAGGGCAGGTGTCAGTTTACGCACCTATGGTGAATGTAACAGTGGACTGCCTCACTGAGGAGAGGGTTGAGTGTCACGGTTACCAAAACAGGAAGTGGTGCGATTGTTATGTCAGCAAAATCGGAGAGGAAGAATGGGATTTCTGGAAAGAACACAAACCAGCTGGCAGGAAACCACACTTTTATCATTCTTTTAACTTTGATTTCCTCTCAGGGGAAGTTGCCCTCACTCCCCTCTCTAAGGCCGCCTGTCTCCGTGCCCATCCCTGGGTTTTTTCGAACTCCCTGTGTCAGATGACACTCACAAATTCAATATGCCATGACAGTGAAGTATCTGCACTGCCTGCCGGGGGAAAATGACTGCAGCCCTGTCAGAATTGGCCTCGGGGCACAGAGATCATGGGGGTAAAATGTGAAGCATTGTCCTCATGACAAATGTTGAAGTGTGACTGCGGTGCTGAAAGATTGTTTATCGAGGGGTTAACAAACTGCAGGGCGCATAAAGAGAGCAGAGATGGAACAAAGAGAGGACAACAGAAAGCAGCTGGTGGCGGCGGAGTGAAATGTAAATACACAATTTCACAATAAATACATTCAGCAAAGGCAGGAGATGGATTAGAAAAGCTGA
>CAESWR010001007.1:357998-369414 GCA_903171835.1 Mullus surmuletus
ATACATTTTACGTCGATTCTGAATACGTGACAACTATTTTCCGCCGTCGTTGCGCCGCTGTTTTCGGTGCCGACGTCGGCGCGGATCGACCGTTAAAAGCGTAGCTCCTTAGCTCCTTTTTTTCCCGCGCGCGCTTCCGCTTAAGGTGGTATTGGTGCGCGCGGTGGTGGTCCGTGCAGGGTTCCAACGTCGAGTGTCTAACGTCGTTATGTAAATGAGCTGAGGTGGAAACTTTGTGTGAGGGGAGGCTTGTGAGGCCCTGAGGCGCCTCTCTATGTGGCAGCTCTCGAAGTGTCCGAGGCGAGCTGCTCTTTGCTCGGTCACTCTTCGTCTCGTCACTCCCTCCACATCATCTACTAGTTGTAATTAACACATCAACCTATTCTGGTTGATTTAGCTGAATAATCCCGCGACGTCTGCTGTTTGCACGCGCAGCTGTGACGTCACGACCCAGTCCCGCCTTGGCAGGAACCAGGATCTTGCAACATCTTGGTTGATTTCGCCCCTGTTTGGTTGCAGACATTCAAAATAGCATATTATTGCTGGTTGAGATAATATCTACACCGCAATAAAGAGTATTTATTATCTTATAATGGAAAGTAATGGGACTACTTTTTGACCTAATTACACACACCCTGGATCCTTTGACAGTTTATGTAGTAACTAGTGTATTAATTTTTCACTTAATAATCCTGAAGGGAACCCAATTTAAAGATTTGAACCAAGCATGCATTTTGGCCAACTGTCCATGTCAACCTTGAAATGGTATAGAGCCCGCCTCCCACTTTGCCAAACCATTGCCGTAGAAGGCTGCAGCAACCTCACATTACTGTCTTTTTTTAGATTTTTTTTTCAACACTGGATCTTTACAAGGAACCCAGCAGCACAAGCAAACATGACAATGTGCATCCGAGTGAAAACCTCCAATAGTGCATTGTGGTTTTGTCAAGTCACAGTTTGAAGTGTGATGTGACTGCAGGAAGTGTCAAAGCCTGACAACATGAAGCAGACTTATGGTAATTGAATTTGCAAGAGCTTTGATGGAAGTATTTGTCCAATTGGACTTGATGGGCATCAGTATCAGGAAGAAAGTCACAGAAATCTA
Source organism: Mullus surmuletus (assembly GCA_903171835.1). Classification (NCBI taxonomy): domain Eukaryota; kingdom Metazoa; phylum Chordata; class Actinopteri; order Syngnathiformes; family Mullidae; genus Mullus; species Mullus surmuletus. Next base: position 359,104 of record CAESWR010001007.1, read on the forward strand.
AAACCTGGTGCCAAATTCCTTGCTGCGCCCGTTTACTTTGGCTGCTTCTATCTCATTTCACTTGATGACCAAGCTTCCCTTCCCCCTAATCAAACAAAGGGTCTTTCGATTGTCTTTTCTTGTCAATAAAATGCAAAGACACAGCTGTTCCACTTTAAGTCCACTGGAGTCAGTTTTACCATGGAACAAGTGGGCCTCTGGAGTACAGGATTTTCATTTAGTTTTAAACTTGACCAAAATGAAATTTCCCTTACCGCCCCAGCAGTGAGCTAAAAATAATCTGTGATCCAATGACCACAGAATGAGGATTCTTCCTTTCATTAGATTTGAATGACAGTGACTCCTACGTTGTGCTTCTCTAAAACACAGTCTATGGTAAAGTGGAGACTGGGATGGATGAATCAGCTTGTTGTTGTTTGAGTGTAATAGCAAACAGTAGCTCTGGTTTGTTGCTGCGGGTTTTACTTTTGTTAAAAGTCCTTTCATAGTGTGTTTTACTGACCTGTGTTGTATTCTTCTACCTGTCTGTGTTTGCATTGTACTCTCTCTGAAAGCAAATCCTTAGCATATATCGATGTGGAAATACTACGTAAGCACTGAACCTTTCGATCTAAAAAATGAGTCACAGAGATGACTCAGAGCTATACCTACATTTAGGGCCTGTAGGGCAGAGACTGTTTTGCTCCAATATTCTCTATACAGTGTTTCAATTTCTAGAAAGGTTATACTGCACCGTGGGGGTCTAACTTCCAGCCCATCAATGGTTTGCAATTTGGTTCACTGTCTCTTTAACTTGTACTTTAATTTGGTCCTTCTCGTATTGTTATGCACAGTGTGCCAATGCAAGTGGTTCATTTTACAGTATGTCTTGATGGTCAGACTCCATGAGCATTCATTTTGTCTGCAATAAGTCATATCTGGCTGCCTTTAAAAGTTCTGTTTTATCCTTGTAGCCATGAGCTATCCAGGATACCCCCCTCAGGCAGGAGGTGGATACCCACCGCAACCTGGGGCTTACCCACAGCAACCAGGAGGTTACCCACCTCAGCCTGGAGTTTACCCGCCTCAAGCTGGGGGCTACCCGCCGCAACAAGGTGGCTACCCCCCTCAGCCTGGCGCCTATCCTCCTCAGCCTGGTGTCTACCCCCCAGCGCCGGGTGGCTACCCACCCGCAACTGGAGGCTACCCACAAGCCCCACCACCAGGTAAGGCCTCACACACACACCACCGTTAAAACACTTGTCTAGATACACTATTTAACATGACCTTAAATGTTCTATTCTGCACATCTGTCAGTGTCAGCTAAATTCCACATACTAATGTAAAGGAATACAGGATAACATTTTTATCTATAACACCAGTGTGGAACATGCGTGTTGCATCACGTCCCGGAGCTTCTTTTCCGCCTGGTTGACACAGCCATGGTGATTAACGTAACTGCTCACGATCGATCGCACTGGCAACCAGGGTGCTAATGTTTCCCTGTATTCCTTTAAGCTACATGTAGTTTTATGTGTAGTCAAATGAATTGAAAGTATTACAAAATGTTAAAAAACATATTCTTCTGTTCATTTTAGAGTGGATGGCTCAGTTATGTCATGTTTGTAGGTAACAGGGATCATGAGACTTGTACTGTGCAGTGTGGAATTTTTTCTCTCCAAAAAAACAAACAAATGTCTGCTGTTGCTAAGAGAAGCCAGTCACAGGCCAGATTCCAAATAGTGCTTCCATTCTCTGTCCAGCACTCTTTCACCTACTTGTTGACTAATCGGAAAGTGAGGAAAAGGAAGTTTCAGTAGGACAGCCCATTCCAGTTTCAGTCTACTGTTCATTATTCTGTCTTTCATTTTCCAGCACTGTATAGCTCTAAAATGGATTTTTTTTAAATCCAGCATTTTTTAAATCTCTACTCTTCTATCTTCACCAGGTAGCTGGGGAGGAGGCCCTGCTGGAGGATATCCGTCCATTGGGCTCAACCCTGGATACAATCCTGGCATGGTACGTTTTGCCTTCTTCTGCACCCACAATTATTTACGTTTTTTATGTTGTGTTATTGGGTTATGCACTGAATATTCCTGTTAGAATCAGTTACACAGCCAATTAATGGATTATCGCGTCATTTGAGTTTACGGTAAGACTTTTCCCGAAGTCTGCATCCCAAAATCATCAGTGTTACAACTTTTTTGTCAGCTCTTCTATCTAGCTCTGTTGCATGAGAAAAAAAAAGTCCAATACTCCATTCCTATTCATGCTTCTAAGATCTTTTGACCATGCGCAACTTTTCTTCCGTTTACCTTTTGGAATACTAGTCTCCTCTTCTGTTTTTTCTCATTCATGTTAGATAACCTCTTTTCTATTTCATGCCGCAGCATGGCCACACTTTATTTGGATATGAATATGACTATCAAATTCAAAACATCATTAACATATATTTCAGGATCTCCCCTGATTTTATATTTATATTCAAATGCTATGTATTTTTGTTTTCATAATTTCAATATTTTTAACAATGCATACAAAATTGATATGCAGTCATATGATCCAAAAAAGGTGTGACCTGTAATTTATGCTTTACATATAGTAATATTGAAGAATCCGTGTGAATATTATGGAGTGACAATATATTCCAAATCACAGGCCCACCCGATGTCTTCAGGCATGGGGGGTTTCATGCCAAACCCATCCATGTACACCCAAGCCCCTGGGGGGTACCCACCTGCCCCTCAACCAGGCGGGTATGGTGCCCCCTTCCCTAATCAACAGTCATCTGGCCTGTACCCACAGCCAGGAGGGCCCATGCCCCAACCCCAAGGCCCAGGGATGGGCTACCCAGGTCAACCAGGGCAGCCAGGTCAGCCTATGACTGGATACCCCCAAGCACCATCGCCCAACCCACCAATGCCTGGTTTTGGCGCATCACCATCACCCATGCCGTCGTACCCAAAGGTCCCGTCCCCCAATCCATCGATGCCAGCCTACGGAGGAGCAGGAGGAGGAGCCATGCCAATTGCTCCACCCATCAATGTAAGAACAACTGGATTCACAGTTATCTAAAAATATCTATGTCTCTGTCTTACTGTGATGTCTTAATGATTTTTTGATATGCTCAACATGTGCAGAGTAACATCTGTGATTTTATTGAAAAAATGTTTAAATCAGAGAGGATTCAGAGGAACAATCAGGGACTTCCCTGGAGCTGACCAACTCAGAGATGTGGAGGTCCTAAGGAAGGCCATGAAGGGATTTGGTGAGTGAGACGCTAATCAGGGTTTCGTATTGAGAAATATGCCAATTTTGTGTTGTTGTGGTTTAAGATAAATGTCATCCATAAGGACAAAGCCGACATTATTGAAAGTCTTTTTATATCTGTGCTCTCTGTCGGGGTTGATGTTGTGAACTTGTCTGTGCAGGAACCGATGAGCAAGCTATTATCGACTTACTGGGGAGTCGTTCCAACAAGCAGCGTGCGCCCTTGCTGCGGGCATACAAAACCTCCTATGGGAAGGTAACAGTGCTCCATATGCTTATTTTTAATTTTCCATGAGGTGTCTGCTGCTTTTCAAATGGTGTTCCAAAACAAGCAGCATTTGCCAGTATAGGATCATATGTGAGTCAGTGTCCCATACTTCTAGATAACAGTGACGAACAGACAACAGGTGCAAGTGCTGCCGGTAAAGTGGAGAGGGGATTGGATGTCCTCAGAGCTCATTATAGTTCCACTGCAGAGCTCACCACAAGTTTTTTTTTTTTGACAGGTCTGGTTAATGATGGCTTTGATTTATTCTAAGCATGCTTCCATTTTCAGGATCTGATTAAGGACCTGCATTCAGAACTGTCCGGGGACTTCAGGAAGCTGGTCATGGCCATGTTGAAGACGCCAGCTCAATTTGATGCTGCTGAGCTCAACAGTGCTATAAAGGTAGATGCTCAGCGAGAGAATTTGTTTTCCATGTTTTGTATCTTTTATCATCCTTTCAACAGGATGCATCATATTCCACTTTATCATGCATTATTGCATTGTAAATCTGTAAGAACATTTACTACTTCTGATGATAGAAAACGTTAAGACAGTGAAGCAAGTTTAGATGTTGCTTCGTTACAAGATATTTCAATATTAGTGAGTTTAGTAGAACATTTACAAAGAGTAGACAGGCAGCTGAACCACAGGATGGGGATTTCAGCATATCACCACTGTTTCATCCTAACAGGGAGCTGGAACTGATGAAGCCTGCCTGATAGAGATCCTGTCGTCTCGTTCCAATGCCGAAATCAAGGAGATCAGCCGTATTTACAAAGAAGGTAAGATGCCTCCAGGTGGCAAGTGCATTGCTTTCCTGCTGTCACTCTGTTGCTCCTTTATCTCACAGCACACTTTGTTAAAAGAGTTCTGTTCCACCAGCAGATAAGCTACGTTTATTTGCAGTAGATTTGGGTGCATCCATCCAATATCTTTATCCAGATAAGAGTGACGAAGTGATGAGAATTGAATATCTACCGGTGTCAGATCAGTTATACTCAGACTCAAACATTTGAACCAAACAATCGAAAATACACTCGCACATGGCTTTGTGTACACACAGAAAAGTGAAGATGCAGCTAAGGAATTTGAAAAAAACAAACAAACTTTTATTAAAAATGTATTATTTTTTTCCTCTAGAGTTTAAGAAGTCACTGGAGGATCACATTCGTGGCGACACCTCAGGCCACTTTGGCAGACTCCTGATCTCTCTTGTGCAGGTACAGCTACGCACCCGATGACTGGCTCTGCATATCAGATTTTTCTACGATCAAAAATAATCATCAATGCTCTCGTCTTTTTAGGGTAATCGCGATGAAAGGGAGACAGTCGACGTCTCTCTGGCTAAACAAGATGCCCAGGTAAATTGGCTTTATTCATAATCAGTGCAATTTTTTCATTAACAAAAGCCTAAACAGCTCGAGAATTTGCTTTGTACACTTTTCTGCTCTCCCCATAGGCTCTGTATGCTGCAGGAGAGAACAAGCTGGGAACAGATGAATCAAAATTCAATGCCATCCTGTGCGCCAGGAGCAAACCCCATCTCAGAGCAGGTATTTTTCATGAAGAAAATTACTTCAAAATGGTTACTTAATTAGAATTTTTCAGCATTTCAAAACAGTCTGACAATGAAGGATGAGCCACTGAATGCGAACCCTGTGTGTGTGTGTGTGTGTCTGTGTCTCTGTGTGTGTAGTGTTTCTTGAGTACCAGCACATGTGTGGCAGGGACATCGAGAAGAGTATCGGAAGGGAGATGTCCGGAGACCTTGAGAGTGGCATGCTGGCAGTGGGTAAGAACACACACACCTATTCAAATCCAAGCCAATACGGGCCACTACTCGCTTGTGTTTAAGGTGCCAGTGTTACCTTTGCATAAATATTTGCATTTGCAGAATTTGTATATGATGTAACATTCATCCATAAAACATTCACCATTATTGGGGATAATGAATTACAGCCAAATTAATTTCTCTTTTTAAGTAAACAGAGATGTTAGCTTTTTCAAAATGCATAATATCTGTTTTGTTGTTTTCCCTATTTTTTGCCAACATTGCTCAGGGCTATGGTACAGTAATCAGCCAATAGATGTTTTAATTTCCTCCATTGGTTTTGAAAGTTTTCATTGTAGTTTGCTGTTCACTGACATGTTGCTGCTCATATTTCATTGCTCTTTACCTCATTCTCTTTTTCACTTGTTTTATTTTTCCATTCTATCAAGTTATTTTAAAGCTTCATTAAAATACATGGCCACAAGGGGGAGGGCGTTTTCCAAAACATACATGCAAAAGTTAAACATGTAGGCATAGCTGCTTTCTGCAAATATAGCAGCGTCGGAGCAGCATTATTACTCCATGGGCACCAGTGTCTGGTAGCTCTGGTTTTGACTCCACCAGTTTCAAAATCACCTGACTCTTAATTTGTCTCAAATATTTACTTGGCTGCTCACCAACTTTTTCTGCCTCATATTTGTAGCAGCCAAGTATTGATTATAGGGTTGTTGTGTCATCTTGTGGTAACAGACATGTCGGGTTTATGAGAGTGGATTTCACATTTAATATGGGAAAGTACATCAAGCTTAAAATGGGACCAAAGCTAATTCATTGTATATGACCAGCGACCTCCCCTCAGCCTCCACAGACATTTGATTAATGCAGCTTTAAATTTGCATGTTGCATGATGTTGAATTTCTTTTCTGGTGTGTATATTTATTTTCCAGTGGTCAGTATTTACATTTTTCCGCTCATTGTCAGGTACTAGACTTTTATTATGCATTCTGTAATTCAGTGATTTGTGTGTGTGTTTTTATGGCATGCTTGTATTTTAAGAGTGTATTTTGCATTTCAGTGAAGTGTATTAAGAATACACCAGCATACTTTGCTGAAAGGCTTTACAAGGCCATGAAGGTAAGACGCCCACTTGTGTTTTACTGGTCACCTCACCAAATAAAATTCAATACATATAAAACTCTATAATATTGAATGTATTTTTTTCAACCTGTGATCAGGGGGCTGGAACCAAAGATAAAACCCTGATCCGGATCATGGTTTCCCGTTCCGAGATTGACATGCTGGATATCCGCCAGGAATACGTGAAGAACTACGGCAAGTCTCTGTACACACACATCTCTGTAAGTATCCCCATCGTCCCAAATTTCACTCAGTTCAGATTATCTTGAACAAATAGACATGGCAAAAAGCACAGTTGAAATCCTTTGCTGATTCTTCTTTTATTGACAGGGAGATACATCTGGAGACTACAAGAAGCTCCTACTAAAGCTCTGTGGAGGCAGTGACTGAAAGGAGCCGAAGCCATATCCCTTTTAAACATCTATGTTAATCATTTCTTTGCATATGTATACACTATACACGTACAGCAAACCTGCATGCCCTGCCAAAGCTCTCAATGCAACGTTTACTCAGTTCTAAGAACCTCATTATCAACTATTGCTTTTTTTCAAAATATAATGTGCACAGGAAAGTTTTATATTTTTTACAATTGTTATATCTTTGCTGGATATATGCATTAAGTGCCACAATCTAGATTTTGTAAGTCATTACGTTAGAGTCGCAAAAGCTTTATATTTTTAAATATTTGATTGTAATTGTGCCAATGTGATCAGATATCGAATATCTGGTTCTACAAGTAATTTTTAAAAATGCATTAAAAAGCTGGTTTAAGATTTGTTTAAGATCTATCAGCTGTTTACCAAAGTTCCCTGATTATGTTTCGAATCTACTCTGGGGTTTGTCTTTTTTGTCTTAGTAAACCAGTTTTTGTTTATCTTAGCTGTGCTGTTGTGTTCACGTCATCATGTTGTACATTGCATATCAATGTAACTTTGGGGTCTCAGAAAATAAATGCTGAGAACACAAACTTTTGACTGGTTAATTTTTGAAGTATCATGAGTTAAAGGAACGGATGGAGGGATGGACCATTGATTCTTTGAAAACAAATGCATCTTATTTAGATACTACTAAAATGAAATCCCCTCACTGAATCACTTGCAAAATAATCCCAAACTGATACTAGGTGGCAGTTGACTGTTTTTGCCACTGGAGGGCAGTGAAGTCCTAAAACATTCTTGCAAAAGCAAAGGCTAAGAACATGACTCCTTGAAGGGTCATCATCTGTATGGGTGCTAAACATCTTAATTTTATTTTCATGTACATGCGTTTGACAGCCAATGCCATAAACCAGCTGTTCACTCTTAAACACACGAGAATTTAGTCGATCAATACCATTTAATAATTTCCCTTTCCTTGGGGGCTGGAAGGCTGACATGTGTGGCTGTACATGAGTCTCTCCACACCTTATTAAGTCCTGTTGGCTTCACTTAAAATGCTGTTGAACACACTCGACTGCGGAGACATGGCTCTGCAATCAGCTGACTACAGTGGTGTGTGTGTGAGGTAACTGCACTTGAATCAATAACTGTGTAGTGAGGAGGAGGAGGAATGGGCAGGGAGGGAGCCTGTGGAATTGATGGCATCCATAAAGCTGCCTTGGCCACATTAAACAAGTCTAGCATGTCTGCAGTGCTGTCAGAGGCCTGGGGGACCCCCTGGGTGTCGGCCCTTGCTAGGAGAATCCTTTTTGATTGTGTCATGTTGCGGTTGACTGGGGATGGCAGGGAAGGCTCCGAGGCTTCAGATGGATGTTTAGATTACAATGAAAGCTGGGATTTTAATGAAGATAAGGCGTGATTGGATGAATTTTGGGAAGTTAATTTAGACATCATTAGACGGCTCTCACGAGGTAATTTCAAAGCGTTTCAGCTAGCCTCTGCCAGCATTGTAGTTTCCATATCAATATTATCAGAGGCCTCTCCATCTGTTGCAGGTGTCCAGCTGAAGGCGATGTAATTTGGTGATAATTAAAAGTCCCGGATTGCCAAATTTAATGTGTTAGAGCTGATCTAATCCCTTGGGAATCCCCTTGGAGTGTCTTGAGGTCTTGAGGCATCATGCGGAAAATAATAGCCTCACATTAAAATGCCAGTACGACGCTGAAGGACAGCAACAGTGTCCTCTCTTGTCAACGCAGTGTCCTTTCATACGTGGAATTATTGTTTCAACACCTTGAGAACACCGTCATTCTTGCTGTTTGTTGCGGGGTGGAGATAAAATAGATGGACCTCTGGAGAAGTTGAATTACGCCAAAGCAGTAAAAAGAAGTGTGCCACAAATTTGTGTAATATGAAGCACAGCATCTTCTCCTTGAAGCGAAACTAGACTGTCAATAGAAGGACAGACAACAACAAAACCTTAAATTTTTTAGGATTTCTGTCAAGTGGAAGAAATGATGGATATGCTCTCTGACAGCTTCTTCAATAAAAGATAAAGCTATTATCCTCCCTGATCTTGGCTGTCTGATATACAAACAAGCTTTCTGTGAATCATCAGACAGTTAGAAACACCACTCCTGTTGTCTAAATATGAAAGTGATTTCATACCCCCCAGATAAAAAGCATCAGCTTGTCTCCTATTCAAATGTATGTACTCAGAAGTGGGGTACAGACACAAGCGTCCAATCTGTGTCAGCAGTGGGGACCTGCTTCCCTTTGATATGAATGAATTGTAATTAATTTTTCATCTAAGGGGATAGCACATGGTTGCACCAGCCATGGAGCCAGCATGGCAGAGAGAGACGGCAAGAGAGACGGGGTGGGTGTGGGGGGGGAGGGAATTGTAGATGTCACAATGAGATTCAGTGCATGCATGAATAAGGTCATGGTTTGAGAGGTATGCCTGCAGACGCCTGCCTCTGTGCCAACAATCTTTATTCAGCTGTAGACTGGAAGCGGAGTGCATCCATCATCATCATATTGTATTTCACAAACCCCACTCAAATGCTCGTTTCATTTGTCAGCCTCACATTTTGCGCATGTGTTTGCACATGGCTCAATACTCTATTTTAGCTGTTCGTGGTGTTGCAGCTTGTAAAGGGAAACATAAGCCCGTGCCTACAGCAGCACTGTTATGCAAAGACTGAATTGAATCCTTACATTTTTTTGCTACAGCAATTGTACTCATCCTAGGAAAGATACAGAATGCCATCAGTGGGCTTTTTCATTCATCAAAACGTATTCTTTTTTTTTCCTTTTTAAATTTCACATATCTGTGACAAATGAAAACATGATGAAGGGATGAGGGATTAGTGGTTCTCGGATGATAGCCGCTTTAAGGCTTGCAGATTTTTAAAAAATGAAAGATTCGTCTGATGCACTGGTGATACATCGAGGTTGCGTCACAATGATGGAATTTAAACGTTAATAACCTCTGGTTGGAAATGGATTAAAAAGTCCTGCAGCACCAGTGTTGCTCAACTAGAGCTTATATAAAATGCATTTGAAATAGCAATAGCACGTAGCCATGACTCACACAGCAGCTCATACAATATTACACTAAGATCACTGCATATACATTTTACATTTATAGTCCATTCTGAACATATTTCATAATCATAAATGATGGGTATTAAAAATCTTTAAGGAAAAAGGATGAATCTAAGCAATTCATTACCATGTAATAACCATCTTACTACTCTTTATTCATTATGTGTCACAGAGAGGTTTCACACAATGTTTATGTATGCACCCAGGCTTGGAGACCCTCACACGTGTTTTTAATTAAAATACTTGATTAATATGTGCAAGTCATCCCAGTTTACCGCACACACTGTCGACTGCGACCAAACCTGGATGCCGTTTCATCTTCATTTTAAAACCTACACTGTTTCCGCATCTGCAAGTCGACATTTTAATACATCTCCACATTTTTTTCACGTTATCTC